>PVHP010001056.1:0-12177 GCA_004024765.1 Zapus hudsonius
AAAAAAAAAAAAAAAAAAAAAAAAAAAAAAAAAAAAAAAAAAAAAAAAAAAAAAAAAAAAAAAAAAAAAAAAAAAAAAAAAAAAAAAAAAAAAAAAAAAAAAAAAAAAAAAAAAAAAAAAAAAAAAAAAAAAAAAAAAAAAAGAAAACAATACACAAATAGATACAAAAATTCTCAATACTTGCAAACCAACTACAAGAACATATCAAAAAGATCATTCACCTTTATCAAGTTGGCTTTATTCCATAAATGTGTGGATGGATCAAAATATGTAAATGAATAGATGTAATACATCCACAAATAGATTCAAGAATAGAAATCACATGATCACCTCAATAGATGCAGAAAAAGACTGACAAAATCCAATATCCCTGTCATGATAAAAACCCTGGAGAAACTATGGATGGAGGGAACTTCAATGTACTAAAGGTTACATATGCAAACCTGAAGCCAACATCATGATAAATGGAGAAAAAGTCAAAACATTTTCATTAAGATCTAGAGGAAGTAAAAGAGCATCGCCTTTCTCATTTCCTTTTAAATACAGTGTTTAAAGTCTTAGCTGGATCCAACGCACTTTCTGAATAGGACTTCAGTTGCCCAGGAAATAAGGCAATCAACACATGGGACCCCACTGAACTTAAGAAGCTCTTGTATAGACAAGTAAACTATCAACCAAGTCAAGAGGCAGCCTATAGAATGGGAGGACCTCTTTGGCAGATTCACATCTGGCAGAAGATTGACATCTAGAATATACATAGAATTCAAAAAATTAAGCATCAAAAAAATGCACAACCCAATCAAAAATTAGGCTACTGAACCAAACACAAATCTCATATATATATATATATGCTTAATATTTTTAAAGTGTTGAAGATCCTTAGTCATCAGGGAAATGCAAAGAACACCTGCTTTGAGATTCCATCTCACCCCATTCAGAATGACAGTCATCAAGCAAACAGATGCCAACAAATGCTCCCAAAGACGTAGGAGCACAGGAACACTCTTTCACTGCTGGTGGGAGTGTAAACGAGTACAGCCGCTATGGAAATGAGTATGGAGGCTGCTCACATGGCTAAATATGGAACTACTGTATGATCCACCTCTACCACTCCTAAGCTTATACCCAGAGAACGCTGGGTCTCCCTACAGAGATATTTGCACACCCATGCTGTGTGCTGCTCTATTCCAAATTGGTAGGAGACCAAGTAAACCTAGATGCCCATCATTGATTGACTAGATAATTAACATGTAGTACATGTGCACAGTGGAATTTTATTCAGCTGTAAAGAAAATTTAATTGTGAAATTTCCGGAAAAAAAAAGGTTGAAACTTGA
Source organism: Zapus hudsonius (assembly GCA_004024765.1). Classification (NCBI taxonomy): domain Eukaryota; kingdom Metazoa; phylum Chordata; class Mammalia; order Rodentia; family Dipodidae; genus Zapus; species Zapus hudsonius. The sequence goes on from PVHP010001056.1 coordinate 1,337, forward strand.
ACCCATGATAATGAGTGAGGTAACTCAGGTTCAAAAAGGCAAATGTTGCTTGCAGGTTCTAACTTCAAACTTCCAGATGCGTCTCCTCTATTCTCAGTCCCTGTCAGGAAACCTTTTTTCTATTTATTTGTATATTCTTTGTGCGTTTTTATATTTTATATTTCTGTATATTTGAATATCCTGCCTATTTATGTCTGTCTATTTGTATACTCTAGATTTTAATCCTCTGTTTTATGTGTAGCTGGCCAAGATTTTCTCACATTCTGTAGCTTTTTGGGTTAGGCAGCAGGAGGCCGTTAATGCAGTGAATGATAACTGATCAAGTATTTAAAATAAGTGCCTGATGCGTGCTCAACCCCACAAGGAAGTATACATCACCCCTCCAGGCTTCGGGGAATTTAAGAGCTGGAGGTCTGGAAGGAGAACTGTGGATCTCTATCACCCAGACAGGAATAGGTCATCGCACTCATGACCTGCATGATTGTGCCCATGGACATTCTGTGATGGGTAGAGATGGGGCTTGAGAACCACTCCCTCCTTGATGAGCTAATGGTTGCAAGAGGAGGGAGAGTCATTGTCGTTGTGGTATAACCACTGGTAAGAGATGAGAAGTAGAGTGGGCCGGAGGATAGAGAGTAATGTGGGGTACATATCATTAAAATGAAATATATATGTATGGAATATTTCATTTTTAAAAATTGATACCAGGGCTAGAGAAATAGCTCAGTGGTTAAGGCACTGGCTTGCAATTCCTAATGACCCAGGATTGATTGCCCAGTACCCATGTAATGCCAGATGTACAAAGTGGCACATGTATCTGAAGTTCATTTGCAATGGCATTATGCCATGGTGTGCCCATTCTCTCTCTCTCTCTCTCTCTCTCTCTCTCTCTCTCTCTCTCTCGCTCTCTCTCGCTCTCTCTCGCTCTCATCTATCTTCTTGAAAATAAATAAAAAATTTACTCCAAAAGATGATTAACAGTAATACTAGCAAAAATAAAATGTGAGATCATGATCTTTCAAGTGCTTAATAAGTATTAGCTTCTATCATCAGTTTTCTGACTTCAGTTTTTTCTTAGAGTCATCTGCAATAATTTCAGAGAACTTAGACAATATATTATAGCAGTTATGGATATTTGGTTCTTTTGTCCTGGAATAAATAATAGTAGAATTATTTATGAAGGTTCTTTAAGGAATCCTTAAGGATCACTGGGTCTGAAATATTCACTTACCCATGAGAAAACTGCAGCATATAGCTGGGCATGGTGATGACAGCACTCTGGAGGCAGAGGTAGGAGGATAGTTGTGAGTTTGAGGCCACCCTGAGACTGCATAGTGAATTGCAGGTCAGCCTGGGCTAGAATGAGACCCTACCTTAAAAAATGGATTTGTGCTGTTGAGGTTGCTCAGCAGTTAAGGCACTTGCTCAAGGACACATATTTGAGTCCCCTAGTACCAACATAAAGCCATATTCACAAAGTGGCACATGCATCTGGAGTTCATTAGCAGGGACTAGAGGCCCTGGCATGTGCAGTCTCTCTCTGTCTCTGTCTCTGTCTCTCTCTCCCTCCCTCCCCATGTGTACAAAAAAATAAGTATTTTTTAATTATAAACCAAATCATAAGGAAGATACTTGCCCAAAATTGAGTTGTGCTCATATGAAAAACCCTGGCTATTCTGTCAATAGAATTGGCTTCTCAAAATCAGATGAGGATCTTGACAACCGGGAATAATTTAAACTGAGGTATCCTTGTTACTCTGCTGTTCCTCTGTGTGTTGCTTGCAGAGCTGTGGGCATTCATTATTCTTCTTGCAACTAGAGAATCTGAAAACATGCTTCTAACATAAGCCTCCACTTCCACAATGATAGCGCTGGTGGCTCCTAACCAGTGTTTTAATGATGAATGTAATCCGAATATAAAAAGATCTAAATGCATACTTTGAAGGAATTTGCAGAAATGATGAACACCCAAAAAAAGCACAATTCAGTTTGTTTCTTTCACATCTGTGTTTATTTTTCCCCTCCTCCTCTTGTGCATATTGAGGATTTTCTAAAGATTGTATTTTTAAACTAAATAAATACTTTCTAAAATCTTCACTGATGGAGATTAGTGAGATTTTTGTAGATGTGATTATTAAATAATTCAAAGGACTACCCCAGAATGACATTTTCCCCCTGATTCACAGATAGTTTTTAGGATTCTCACCTTATACCAAAGAGCTCATTACATTTTCTCTACTTTTTGTCTAACTAATTCATTCTTACAGATTTTACTTCATTTATTTTCTTTTATTATGATTATAAATACTCATTAATTATAAAAATTAATGTGAAGTTTTCTCCATTCTGGAACCAGTCCTAGTAAGAGATGTGGCATTCAGAGTTTATGGACTCAGGCTACACAGGTTCATAGGAATTATAAAGCTGAATTTGAAAATGGTCTTTGTAGGCCACAGTTATAGCTCATGGATAAAGCACTCACCCAGTGCACACTAGTCTCTAGGTTCAATCTTCCCACCACCACCACCAAGATAGAATATCCGAATAGTGGAGATTGTACCCTACATATATTCTCATTTCCATGTAAATATTGGTCTCTTAGATTTTAAAATATGTTTGTTGTTTAATAGCATTTACCATTTATTCAATCATTCATGTCCATCTCAGTTTGTTATGATATCATTTAGTGCTCAATTCATTCTCTGCCAGTGATGGTGCCGAAGACTCTGCATGTATGGTGCATTTGATAATATACTAAGTCAGTATTGTTATTATTTTTCTTTAATTCATATCAAAATAGAAAAGTTAATTACAATAATGAAAAAGAGTGATATTAAATTTCTTCCAAACAATGTCTCTCAAACACAAAATTTGGGTGTTCACGTATTCATTAATCCAGGCTTATTAACTGTGTATCAAGAAGAGGTCTAAGAACTGTTCCATATATGTGCATTATTAAGTCCTTGGCTAACTAATACTAGTACCACACAGAGCTTGCATTATGTCTTTTTACAATTGACAGACCACAACAGGGTTAATGCCGTTGCTAAGTGACCTATTTGAACACATCTAGCTTATTTTAAAAGAATACCATCCTGGGGAAATTTTTTTAGCAGTGTATTGATTTAGTATCTTTCCTGGCCAGTGCATCCCAATGGATATGCTAAAGGGCCCTTAGCTAGGATCATCTGGTCTACCACTCTTATTTAGAAAATGAAACACTAAGATACTGTCTCAGCCCAGAAAAGGCACACGAAGAGGTGGCAGGTTGGAAGAAATTTTGCATTTTCACTACTAGTATTTATATGGCACCAGCTCAGTTTTTAAAATAAAAAGAGACAAAGATGATTGGTATCCCAGGAATAAATTAAAACCTTCCTTTCCTGCTTGCGTTTTCATATCCATACAGTTGTTACAGCCCATTCTTAACATGGAAATGGATTAAAAGACTTATGTTTTTTCGCTCACTTCCTGCAATTGAACTTTCATCCAAATGTCCTCTCACATGGGTCCCATGTATTTCCTTTCAAATTAAATTGAATGGTTTCTCCTAGGTCACGTGGAATTAGAATCTCACTTTCTTACACCCAAACTCCTCTTTCTTCTCTCATACTATCAGTTGCATTGAGACTTGGATAAGAGAGGAGTTCACTCCCTCATTCTTGCCCCCCACATATGTACATAAATGAAGAGTACTATATAAGCTCCCAGGAGATAATACAATGTGTGGCTCATCTGTTTGCACTCTGTGGGAAGAGGGACCTTACATAACTCTTGTTCTCAGCCTTGAGAGACAATATACTGAGTAGTGAGAGGCAGAGCCCAGAAGCGAGCCTCTCCATTAGCTGGGGGGCATCGAACACATAACTTTATTTCCCCAAGACTCACTGCTCTTATCTGCAAAATGGGGACAATAAAATATGTTTCTTCTAGAGGTTAAATGATTATTAAATGAGAAAATACATGTCAAGCAATCATCTCAGTGTCTCGCAGAATAGCAACTTAATTAAAACTAATTATTGTCTTAAGCCAATATGAATCAATTATCTATTAAGAATCAGATTCCAAAAAAAAGTACTTACAAGGTTTGACAAGAGTTTAATATCCTGAACACTTGACTGTTATATACTCTATGGAAAACAAATCTTTATTATGATATTTGGACTTAGTTTAAAAGTCAGCCCTTCCCTTCTATTAAACTCAGCTCCAAGGCCATGCAGATATAACTTTCTGGCATTATAATGAATACACTGATAAAATATAGGCATAACTAGATGTTCTGAATTTGTACCTATTCCTCGGAGTATTCTGTAGAGTGTCAAGATGTTCAAGGATGACAGACCCAGGGATATGTTTGCTTTTAAATCACTTTGACATAGATTCCTTTATTTTCTGACTAATATTGGTTACAATAATCTAAGTCTAGGCTCGTAACTACATATCTGAAAGACAAAACAAAATATCAGGGGATTCCAACTGCCTACAGAGAAGATGCAGTATTTGTACCACAGTAAATTTGTTGGATAAAAAGCAATTGTTTTCATGGGTATATGTGTTCACTTGGCTTTTCGGTTGTTCTACATGCATTTTCAAAGAAGGTTTTAGGTAATCATCGTGACTTTCCAAACAGCTGGTCCTCTCCTGGCATTGTTACAGGGTCAGTCTATTTCCCTCTAATCTAACCATAATGTCATAAAACACTGGCTGTTCCCTTGGCAACTCTTCAGCATAGACTAGCTGCTTGCTTTTTCTACCTCAAGTCAATGCCGGGCTGCAGGCAGGCTCCTATGGGCAGCAGAGAAGCAGATTTTGTTACAGAGGATGTTTGTGTTTTATTCCCCTTTTGTTCAGAGAGAATCCACGGGTAAATTTTATAAGTAAAAATATTTCATGCTCATGCAATTGTTTTTTAGTGTTTTCAACTAAGTAAAATTCGGGGCCACTTTTGACGTTTATTCAAATAACATAAGAATAAATCAAACACTATAACTGATACACTATAAATTATTTTGTAGATATTTTTCTATCTCATGGTCATTGCTCTTATTCCCATGCTTATTCCTGAATTCAAATACCCTCTTCAGGTCTTTTGGGAAGGTCTCCTGACTTGCTCTCCCCAAATTTTGACAGGCTTGTAACCCCCCTGCTGTCTGTCAATTCCATACTCTTAGGGAAGCATGGCCTGTGATTTCTCTTATTTTCACTCTTCCTTTTCTGAAGTCCTCTGTGTTCAGATTCAGTGCCAAAAAAAAAATGTTTGTATTTACTTTCAGGGAAGGGAACAGAACCTAAAAGCAGTTGGGAAGTGAGGACAGAAGTACATGAAATAAGTAATGCTGCCTCTCTTAGCACAGCATAGGAACACAGATACATTTGCAAACATTGATAACAACTTGGAAGGGAAACATTGGCAGAGGTAAAAGTGCTTTTCTCCTCCTCCTTCTTTCTCCAGTGTTAGTAGTAAAAAGATTCCCTTGGTTTTCCTTTGCTCTTTTGATGGCTGCAAGGAAATAATTATTTACAAATAACCAAGAAAGGGAAATGTGGCTCCTGGAAAAGACAAGATTGTTTTCTAGTAAGTTTGAACTTATAGTAAAATCAACACAACTTCCCAGGGCAAATGAGTCATTTCCTATCATTCCTTCCTTATGGCTCCTAACAGGGCCCTGGGTTAAAGGCCCTAGTGGGCCCAGTAGTGGTGTTGGCATAGAAACCAAGGCTCTACTGATCTGCAGCAGTACTTGCAGTGCTCTAGCGGAGCCTGATCAAGGTTAGATACAGACTCTAGAATGCTGGGGGCCCTTTCTCAACAAGACCTAGTGTGAGCCAATTCAAAGCTCTGAATGGAAACTCCATTTTCAGATTGCCAGAGGGCTGTTACAGCACTTAACACTGTAGGCTAGAGATGTACACACGAATACGGCACACTGGATGCCCCTCTGCAGCTCTTACAATTAAGATGCCAAGTTTCCTTCCTTCTTGCTCTGAACCTGTCACACTTCCGAACATTTTCCGAGGACTTTTGCTTCTGCTGCTCCCTGCCCCACCACTAGAACAAAGCCCAGCCCTGTTGGGATTCCTGTGGGCTGTGGTGAGGAGAGGAGATCTGCTTGAATATGAAATGGTTGCAATGTTGTGGTGTGTCCAGAACAAAAATGGAAAACCAGACCTTGTGTTTGTCTGAAAACTAAAATTTCAAAACCTAATCTAAAGTAAACATACTCTAGTGCTAAGCAATGTCTGGATACACTTCAAAGAAGAGCCGTGATGGCGTTCAATACATCTATTGAACAAGCCCATATTTGAGTCGTAACTAATGTCCACAGTGGGCTGCGATGACTTTCAGGAGAGAAGTCAGGATCATCATGAGATGCACACCAAATGACAGCCAGACAGCTGGCGTGAGCACAATCTCTCTTCCTCACTCATGAGGTCATCCGGCAGGTCACACTTATACAATGTCAGCATTATCAACCCCTATCTGAATACACAGGTACTATAACAGCCCTTTGAAGGAAAAGATTGCTTAATCCTCTTGAACAAGTTCATGGCTTTCTGGACTGACTGAATATGGAGTTTCTTACTTCTAATTAATGTTCTTTTTAATTTTTAAGTACAGCTGCCAGTGCTTTTGTACAAGTAGTAATGTTTATAACCAATCAGAACTGAATGTGTCCTCAAAACCAGTTAATGGTTTATAATGGTCTCTTCATCTGTGTGCAATAGTAGTTTCAATTGGCATTTTTCTTTCTTCAGCCAAGCCTCCCCATAATTGCCAGAGTTTCATAGTTCATGCCAGTTACACAGGTTTAAGTTACTCTAAAGCTAAAGTTGCATAAGAATCCTTTAGCTGTTTTCTTTAGCTAAATTGTAAGCCTTGTATATGTGAGAGGCAGCTTAGTGAGATGGAATTTTTGGCCTTTTGTAGCCTAGGGTTTAGCTCCCCACTTAAATGGTTTGAGACATGTGGCCTTGAGCCAACTTCCTCATCTCTTTTGAAGAGCAGTTACTCTCGGTGCTTGAAGCACCTGACTTCTTTTACACTGCTAAGACCATGCTGCTTGCTTCTCAGCCTTGTATGGTCATATTTATTTTCAGTGCCACTGAGGTTGTTGATAGATAGAGGATTAAAAAAAATTGTCATAAAGAGGATGTCTGATACTTATGAGAATTCAGTTGCTGTAAATTTCAGGATTTTTTTTTTCATTTTACTGCCAAAGAATTACGATGTAGGGATAAGGGTTGTGTGTGTTTGTAACTTAGGAAGCTGATCCATCTCTTTTATTCCTAGGTGACTATTTGATTAGTAAAATCTTAGAATTCCAAGGATCTCTTAAGACAATTCTAAAATACCAATAGTGTACCTTGCTGTAGGGTCCACAGGCTTTCCCTGTCCTTGGAAAGCTTATGAAAGGAAAGAAACCATTTTGTAAAAGTTGCAAAAAATGTAAAATAAAACAAATGCTGATATGAAAAATGTTAAGAAGATATATAAACTGGGTGAGGAGGGAATCAGCACTAAAAACCAGGTCTGAAAAAGGATTGGAATCTTTGATAGATGGCCCAAGGTCAGAAAGGAAAGAAGGAAAGAGGCACCCACATGAAGAGTTGGAGGTGGAGAAGGTCAACCTGTAGGTGATTCAGCCAGTGGGGCAGAAGGCAGAGGACAAAAGGCGGGAAGATGTTGCAGGACTGGGAAGGTGTGTGAGCTCTGTGAGCCATCAATTTAAAGGTGGAAACAGATCAAAATGGGGAAGCAAGCACCTTAAGTATTTATCCTGTCTGGAAAGAAAACTGTGTTCTACTTGAGGCCTGGCCTCAGAATGGTTGTACATTGTCTGTGATTTCAGCTACACATGGAAGTCAAGACTCTGGACTTATTTGCAGTATTGTGTAAGAGACTTAGTTTTGTTTTGAGCAAATTCTCCCAGGAAAGTGTGGTAATCACATGTCTAAGTCCATCACATTAAGTGCTATTAGCAGTGAATCATTGCTTATGTGTGAAAGGTCGAAAGAATTTCCCCTTAGAATTTCATTATTATGCTAGCTGGTATGTTTTGCTACCCTATAAAATTGTGTTTTCAAGTGTGTCACATAGGTGAATTCAACTGAGAAGAGACCAGAGGAAACACAAGCTGAAGAATTCAAGTTTTTTTTAATTCAAATATTTACAAGATATAATATGGAAATTATCACTAAAATAATAATGTGTGCATGTCTCTGTGTGAAGCTGTGTATGTGTGCAGGCATAACATGAGCAAGTAATTCTCAAAAGTTCCTATCAAATATCCTTTTAAAAGACCTGTGTTCATAACTGCTAGTGTGAATTATCATGTTTTTTAACTTGTGTTTGCTTCTCCTATGGCCACCACTCAATACCCCCAAACTTAGTTCCCTAATATTACCCTAGCTATCCATTAGAAAGGACTCAAGTGAGAACTGGAATTGTGTTGTTCCATATATACAAACATTCAGTGAAAAGAATGTTTTACTCAGAAGTACTCTTAAAAATATTTTCTTTATTTGAGAGAAAGAAAGAGAGAGTGGGCATGCCAGACACATGCGCCACCTTGGGCAACTGGCTTTACATCCTTACTGTGGAATCAAACTCCAGTCGTTCTGCTTTGCAGGTAAACATGTTAACCACTAGGTGATCTCTCCAGCCCCCAGTGTTATGAAAAATAAATACAATGTTCCCTGGAATAAACCCAGACCACTTATGTGCATTTACTTGAGTTTTCATAAAATTTTAATATTTTTCCATTTTTTAAAATAAGAAGTCAACAGTAAGAAAGGGTGGATCTGGGGACTGGGGATGTAACTCAGTGGTAGAGTCCAGACGAGAGGCCACGTATGTGGGAGGAGGTGTACAGGGAAGGAGAGTGAGAAGGAAGGAAAATAAGGGACAAAGAGAGAGGTATCGTCATTTTCTATGAACTGTTATTAATGGTCCTACCATGTCAATTCAATTTTTACATGCTTTTAGACTTTAATTCTAAGCCTCTTTAGTGTAGTTTTTTTAAAGTTCATATCCTTTTCGTCTTTGTCCTGCCTACCAGGTGCACAAGTCCAGATTCATTGCTCTGCTGCAATGACTGTCATTTTCAGATTTTTGCCACAGCTCTTCCTCCATCCTTTGTAATCTGTGATTTATTTTCAGAGTTTAGTTCCAACAATCCCACTAAACGTGACTTTTAGTTACAATGCCAGTCAAGTGCTCTTGAGTGTATACACTTAAGAGAAATAAATCACATAGATGAAAAGAAGTGTGTCCCGAAAGCAATGCTTCTCATTTGTGGTAACCAGAATGGTCTGGCACTCTTAAACTGCCTTGCAGGCTGCAGCCCAGAGCTCTTGGCATATCTGGGGTGGGGCCCAGACATCAGTAGTCTTTAAAGCTCCCTGGATGATACCCAGTGAAAATCACACATTTATTTATTTATGTATTTATTTATTTATTATCTATTTTTTTTTTGTTTTTCAAGGTAGGTTCTTGCTCTCATGGAGCTCACTATGTAGTCTCAGGGTGGCCTCAAACTCATGGTGATCCTCCTACCTCTGCCTCCGAGTGCTGGGACTAAAGGCATGTGCCACCACACCTGACGAATTTCACTCTTTTAAATGCTTCTCATCATTCTTATAGAAATGCATCCAAACCACTTTCAATTCATCATTTATGCTAACATTTTAAAATACCTATCCTGCTTATGTTTTTCTTTGACATAAAACTGCAGTCATGCATTCATTTATACTATATATTTGTATACTTACATATACTTACATATTGGCTCCATTATAACAAATGTGTATTCTTTTCTCCAATATAAAGCTGTCAGATATAGTTTCCCATATATTCTTCAAACTGTTCTCTCCAGAACCTGGATTTTAATACTTGTATTATATGTCTACTCATGGCAATACCATTACTTACCTACCCTTAACACATTAAAATTATCCTTCACGCAGTTTCTTTTTGACATGTGTGTATGTGAACATGCACTTCATATAAATAGGTGTGAAAGTCAGAGAAAGATGTCAGATGTCCTCTATTGCTTTTCTGACTTATTTCCCTGGGACAGAGACACCAAATTGGAGCACACTGATTTTTGGTTAGGCTAGCGGATCAGGGAGCCCCAATGATCCCCCTGTCTCCAACCCACCGTGCTCCTTGCTGGGGTTCCAGGCATGCCTGGCTTTTTACAAATAGAACTCAGGTCTTCAGATTTGTGTCCCAATAATTCTTTTATACTGAGTCATCTCCCCAGTCCCACTGGGAAGCTTTTGGGGCAGTGATCTAATGCTTATCTTGGGAATAAACTGCTATCTGTTGATTTTCTATGTAGGCTTAGCTTTGTCTACATGAAGCAGGATTATACTTCTTAGGAAATCAATTGCCCCTTGGTGTCTTGTTCACCCTGGCAAATGTAGGACAGGCTCTTTGCTCTCCTCTTGAAGTCTCAGAATGCAAGCAAAAGCTTAGACAATTAAGAACCACTCATAACTGACCAAGCTATCCTGAAAGCGATTGGTTCTTTTTCTTCTAAGTTAGGGAGGTCATGCAGGTTATCCAATGATGGAAGAATTTCTTGAGAAATTTGGGGGAATATGAAATATGTGCATTGTCTTCCCACTTCCCAAAAATAGACGCGGCCTGGTTAAGCCTATATTTGGAGGCTTAAGTTGTCATAAACATTTGAGACAAACCCTGAGAGAAAAGTATGAAGAATGACAGAGGGCACAGTAGATAGGGGAGAGCTCTGAAATTCCATGGGAGTTTGGTTTGTGCAGTTCTTACATAGCACACTTTCACCAGATACTTGCGATATACCTGCAAGGTATGA
>PVHP010001056.1:12277-89495 GCA_004024765.1 Zapus hudsonius
AAAAAAAAAAAAAAAAAAAAAAAAAAAAGTAGCTGAAGTCCCATACTTTACTTCCAAGGCATAGCCCCTGTGATCTGCAGACCTCCCTTTCCACTGAGAAGTTCCAGTACCTCCCCGTAGGGTCTCCAGGTGATGGAGGTCTTTAAGAAATTTTCATGATCTAAGCCATAGCAAAAAAAATGAAACAGAAATAACCATCTCTGTTATAGTTAGGAGTAATGTGATAGTAACTTCTCCCTTCTGTGCTGACCTGCCTTTTAAACACATTATTTCTGTTCTTATGGACTTATCCACTTGGATGCATAGATTGTTCTTTTCTAGGCTGTGTGAACAGGAAAGAGCTTGTCATTGTGCCTGGGATATAGTGGGCATTCAATGGATGTTTGTTGAATGAAAGAAGCAAAAACATAGCTTCCCTTCTGGTGATCTGCTTTATGATACAATTTCCAGGAATGCATTGTGTCTAAAATTGGGGACCATATGTACAGGAAATTCTTTCTTATGTCAGCATGAAATCCCTTCAAAGTAAATCCCTTCACAGTTTTTTTTTCATTGTTGTTGTTGTTGTTATTTGTTATCTTTTAATACAAAGCACAATAAACTTTATACTAGAGCAGCTGTTTGGAGAGGGAAACTGTCCCATACAAAAGCCTGGGCATGGGCTATATAATGCATTGCTTTCACTGTAAAAATACTTAACCATTATAGGATTCACTTACTTTCTTCTCAGGGTCCTACTTAAAATTCCAGTGAGTCTGTAAGGTAGAGAGCATTCGAGGATAATAATCAAGGCAATGGAGCAAAGAGTGTGACATGTCCCAGCCTTTCTGGAAGATATAGGTAAAAATAAATGGCTTCATAATCACTAAGTAACTTTTCTTTAGTGACAGGATATGACCAACTATTGCTCCAGGTTTTCATCCTTTGAGGGAGCCCTTACTAATAATGTCGGGTAGGTTTGTGGGACTCCAATGGCTGCATAGCGGTTTAGCTCACTCTTTCAATAGTAAGTTCATCTGAGCTTCAGTGTGAATCTTTTTTTTTTTTTTTTTTTTTAGGGAGGGTTCACCCAGGGATATTAAACAACATGGTATTTGGATGGAAACTTGGCATCCCAGTTTGGAAACATTTTTTTATTGGGTACAGATTGGGGGTGGGTAGGAAAAACACAAACACAACATCTATGTTGTAAATGTTAATAAAAAAGAACAAGTAAAACAAATTAAAATGTTTTATTTTGCTGAGGCTTTTTTTTTGGATTCCCATGACTCTAAAATGCTTTTGGATTTTATGATAATATAATTACTTTAGCATAAAAAGGCAAAGAACAAATGAAGTTAAAGAAATTCTAGAGCCGGGTGTGGTGGCACATGCCTTTAATCCCAGCACTCTGGAGGCAGAGGTAGGAGGTAGGAGGATTGCCTGGTCAGCTTGGGCTACAGCAAGACCCCACCTTGAAAACTCAAAAAATAAATAAATAATACTAAAAAAAAAACCTTACCCATGGGGGGAAAAAGGAGAAGAGGAAGAAAGAAATACTGAGGGGGTTGAGAGATGGCCCAGTGATTAGAGGTGCTTTCTTACAAAACCTAACAGCCTGGGTTTGATTCCCAGTACCCACATAAAGCCAGATGCACAAAGTGACACATGCATCTGGAGTTTGAAGTGCTCTCTCTCTCTCTCTCTCTCACTCTTAAATAAATTAAATTATTTTATTAAAAAAATTGACACTAACCAAAGTAGGATGTGAAATTATATTAGTCTGTTAAAAATTTGAATCGGATTTTTATTATTAGTATAAAAATGATGCTATTAATAATTTTAACTGGATTCTAAATTATGGTTTTTATTTGCCAATTCCATTATTTGTCAGACCTAAACTTTAGATTCTTCCTTATATTTCTCTGCTTTATGAAATATGGCAGACTTTTGTTGGTATTGCTGTCACTTACCCTTTAAATCATCATTTTTAAGTATGTTACCATATAAATGACACTACCAGAGTCATTAGTTTTAAGGAGAAAATAGAAGACTAATGGTCATGATTTGATTCACAAGACATTATTTATTTGTATCATGTTTTCATCGGAAAAATGTAGATTTAAGTGGGAGGAGAACTAGAATAACAGGAAAGCTCTGTTGTCAAATGTAAGACTCACTGGATGATTTTAAGTTATGTTTTCCTTTATGGCCCTACATTATGCTTTGAGAGCGCATGTATCATTTGGTAACAGCTTCAAATGACAGAAGCAAAATGGAGATCTAGAAATGAACTGTCCTGTCTGATACTCACTAGCCGCTTGATGTCCGTTTATCTATATTCTAAATAAAGAAAATAAAATTGAAAACTAAGCCCTTTAGTCATATTAGCCATATTTGAAATTCTGAAGAGTTGCATATTGCTAATGGCCGGCACACTAGAGGTTGCAGAAACTCTTCCGTTGTCACAGAGAATTGTATTAGGTGGCTCTAACCTGGAATGACAGCCCCTTCCAGAGGCCTGGGAAATGTTTGAGTTTAGGTGGCACCTTTACAAGTTAGGCTGTGAGCTGCTGGGAAAAGGGCCATCCTCAAAGAATTCTGGCTTCCCTCGTGCCATGTGCAGGACTGGAGACTTGGCATGCAGGAAGGAGCGGCTATTTTCTACTGAATAACACGTCAACTGCATCACCACAGATGTGAACTGAGTGGACATACTTTTTCTGAATTCCGTCAGTATCATTTTTAGTACCATATGTCCAGTGTCATCTTTGACACATTTATCTGGCTTCATCTGAGTTCCAAAGTGAGATCTCACAGTCCCAGCCATAAATTTAGCCATCAAAGGCAAAGGTGATGATGACGTACCAGGCCTCAGAAGCCTGGAGTAAAGTAGGAGAGTGGTGTTGAGAATGAGGAGAGAGGGGACATCTGAAAACCGCGTTGCTATTATGGGTTGGTAGAATAAGTGCCCCTGAGCAGCTGCATCCTAAGCAGGAAACATTCATCATTTCTGAGTGGCATGCTTCCCATCCCGTTCATGTGCATGCTTCATTTGAGAAGTTCTTTATAAACTACATCTTCATACTCTGCAGAGTTGATTAGTAATATGCTTTTTAATGACATAATCAAATCATGGATGATGAATACTGATGCTGTCTTTGTTGTCTGGGTTTCACCCCTAATAGATGCAGTAGCCCAGTCTTTCTCTGAGAGTATGTGCTGTGTGTGTGTGCGTGCGTGTGTGTGTGTGTGTGTGTGCGTGTGTGTACGCGTGCACGTGCACGCACATGCCTGCATGCTCATACTTATGCTCACATGTACGTGACAGTACTTGTTTTTCTGTATGACAGTATTACCTGGTTGTTTCCAGCCTGAACAGGGCTAATTTAAATGGAGTTTTACCAGAAACTAGTTGGATGGTTTTGTCAGTTACTTCTCTGTGTGCTTGACTGTTCTAATCTTAAACAAGGATAATAAGCATTCCTATAACAGAGTTGGTATAAATTTGGAATTCTGGTGTGTATATAAACATTTGCATATTCATAGTTCTCATTAGCATATATGCATACATATGTGAATACATGGCTGTGGAGAGGGAGTGTGTGCATTTATTCTCACTTAGAATATTTCCTGGTGTATTATAAGTGCTATTTAAGTATTAGCTATAAACTAGCTATCATTGTTTGGCCATTGACATACAAATTAGACCTTCAACCAAAGTTGCTATTGTCAGTATTTCCAAATTTCTCAGCAGTTGAGGAGAGCCTTTTATGTGTCTTTTTCTGGTTATCTGCAGCAGACTCAAAAGAGCCAGCAGGCTAAGCCTGTTCTGTCTCCCAGGTATTTCTTCCAGACATCCATTGCATCTTCATGACCAAAGACATGTGAATTCCATTACTTTTTTTTTTTCCCCAGAATCCTGTTGCCTGCCAAACTAAGTAGGATAACAAGGTATCTTCATTGGAGTCACGTTTCCAATTCATGTGTCCTATCTCTGGACAGTGTGAGCCGATTGAGTTGGGCTTCTCCTTTGCCCCTTGAGTTGATCAGATTCATCCTTCAGAATCAGTTAACCTCAATGCCCAGTGTGTCACAGTAACTACTCCTGAGTGTCTGTGCTGTGGTAGCTTTCTATACCAGCACATTCTAACACCCTTCAAAACACACACACACACACACACACACACACACACACACACACACACAAGCACACTATACACAGAGATACTCCTACTTAGATGTTTCCTGTTTTGCAAAGTACATAGATTTAATGAACTTGGAATTCTTTGCTCCACCATGACTGAAGATCAGAGATGTCCTGTCCCCATGCTATTGATGTTGACAGAAGCAGGGCACATTTTTCTTCCATGTGCTGCTGAACTCTCAAGCAGAATGTACAAGATGTTTTCTGGTTGCCAAGGATACCTGGTGACATAATCATACCTAGCCTTTCTTTCCTCCCTCCACCCCCTCAGCTCTCCTCTCACCCTGCCCTCCCCTGGGTCTTTATGTGCCACTCTGTGTAGTGTACAGCTTGTACTCTATAGCCTCTTGCTTATTTTGGTTCAGGAGCAGCTGCCAGTGGACTATGTGGAAAGAACACTACCCTCCAAACACTCCCAGACTCTCCAGTAGACAGCTCACCTCCAGAGGGAGAGCAGCTCATTATTTCTTATATGCTGAAGGTCTTTTATTTTAGTTTGTTCTGTTTTGTACTTTACCTTTTCCAAATGGATCCAGTTTATGTTTCATTTCGATCAGGGATGCTAACAAAATATCCTGTGCTACCTGAAGGCTTACTTATAAGAGGTATCATGCCATCATCACTGTATTTTTGACCCATTTATTTCCCAGCTGTAATTAGTTCAAGGTCTCCTCTGAAAGGTTCTTCCCAATATGGGTACTGCATAGTGAATATGTCTTAGGAAAGAGTTCAGATGGGCAGAAGAGTAGACCAAGAGGAATGGGGCTTAGCGTACAATGTAGAGGGCTCTTTTCTACCTAGCCCTTTCTAGAAAGCTTAGTTGGTGTTCTAGGCTCACTGTGATCTGACTTCTCTACTTCCCAGAGCTCATCCTAGCCCTCTCAGTTTAGCACTACATTTCCCATTACTGGCATGATCTTCTTCTGGATTTCCCTAGCATGTGCCCTGTTCTTATGGCCCAATTTAATACATCTTCCTCTGAAAAAGTATTTTCCTGGTAATCAGTAATCCCCAGGGGACTGTATCTCTCATCTCTGTACCTCTCTTAGGTCTTCCTCAATCACTTCCTGACTTAGGGTTGTTATTTAGTTGAATATGTCTTATGGTTAGTACAAGCTACTAAATGTTATGATAATGGTAAGAGACTGTCTTATTTTTCCTTGTGCTGTCTTTATCGGACTTAGAGAAGTTCTTTACACACTATAGTTGTTCAAAGAATACTTACTGAATGGGTGAATGAGCAAATACCAGAAACCAAATAGAGTACTGATTACAACCAGATCCCTTGACTGGGACCACTAAAAGCCTGTTTCTTTGGCAGATTTGAATAATTTTAATATTGACAGAATGGAATATAAGAGTTGGCATGAATTTCAAAGCACTCTAAGTATTACTACCATAACCAAACCATCTTTTGTTTCAAAGATTTAGCCATGCCCTTGCTGGATCCTATAGTGAGTGAATAATAGAATGAAGACACACCTCTGTGCTGGCACCCAATCCTGCATGTTATTATGAAATAAGACTGTAATAATAGTGACAATTACATACTGTTGCCCAGACACATCTCAGGAAGGCAATTTCCCAATGCACTGCACATGACCCCCTGCTTTTGTTTTTCTAGTAGTGTATCTAGTTCAGACAAAATAATGACAATTTATGAGGCAAACATGATGGTTTCTATCGTGTGGTGATCTTTATGAAAGATGGGTAAAGAAAGAAGTCCAATCCACTTTTGCACTTCATGGACGTCTTACTGATTGCAGTTCAGACTGACAAGTCATTGGCAGTGCAAAAGAAAGTGAGTTTTGGAGCTGGCCCCCATTCACCAATCAGGAAGAAGAGGAGAGAGGAAGAAAAGCTTGGACTTTTGTGCCTCAGCAAGAGGAGGCAGATCACGAGACAAATGGTAGGGTGGGGGAAGATTCCTTTTCTCAACTATGTAACAGCATTACGTGAGTGAACTGAGCTTTCAGTGTGTTCCAAGCTGAATGCCTGTTGGAATGTGAGCTGTAAATCTCTCATCGTCCTCTTCACTGACCTGCAAACAACCCCTGTTCCTCCCATCTTCTGCCCAAACACCTGCTTTCCAGTCTTTATCGACAGTTTTTTTTTTTTAATTCTCCTACCTAACTCTCTGTCTACCTTTTCCCTGGTGCATCTCATACCTCTTCCAGATAGTTTCATCGGACCCCATTTTCCCCATGAGATAATATGATCTCTCAATACTTGTTCATTAATCTGCTCCAACAACAATTATTAAACACATGCTGTGTCACGGGCATCATTCTGGCTATTGAGACTTCTGTAGTGAAGATAAGCAGAGAAATACTCCTGACTTCATGGAGCTTGCATTCTAACCAAGAGACAGTAGAAATATAATTGCTACACGTAGACTATTTCAAGGTAATGGTGTTAGAGAGTAACAACTCAGGAGCGGATGGGGGGACTAGGGGAGAAGAAGGGACTTTCCGTTGCCAAATCTGATTGTCTGGGCTGCAATTAGAATCCGAGCTCCATTCTTTCCAATCATGTGACCTGATAGGCTATCAGAACTCACTGGTTCTTCTGGAAATCAGGACTCATGGGGATTAGGTGACATGATACCTTGCTTAACAAGGAACTGGAGCCATATCAACATTGAGTGATAGTTTGTTGTCATTAGTATGGCAGAGCACATGATGCTTAATATATTTATTATATATGTTACTTATGCATTTATATGTCCTGTAGGTGGCATTATTTCTTGAACCTGTAGTATTACATTTTTCTGACAGGTCTGAATTTTCATCTGTGTCCCTTTCTCCTACTAGATTGTGTACTTTATTTTGTATGTGTTCATAGGTGTGTGTGTGTGTGTTCATATGTGTGTGTATCCATATGTGTATGTGTTCATATGTGTGTTCATGTGTGTGTTCATATGCATGTCATTGCATGTTGTGGATGCATATGCATGTGTGTGCATGTGTGTAGAGGTCAGAGGTTGATATCAGATATCTTCCACAATTTCTCTCTATGTATGTAAAGATCTAAATCCTCCATTGTGCCCCACGCACAGAAGATTTGGGGATACCTCTTTTCTAGACACAATAATCTATCAATACCAGTGTTTAGAACCCTGCCCTAATTTTAATTAGTCTTTGTGTTCTATCTAAACAAGAGCTGTGTTTTCCTTAACTTCTCTGCCTACCTCCTAATCTCACTTCCTGTGTCTGAAAGCATGGCCTTCTCACGGTCCCATCTCACTAGCTTTCTCTCTCCTCTGTCCCTTCATGGGAGCTTCTCTTAGATCCATTACTTCAGCCACTTAATTCTACAGCTGTGTTCCTAACCATTCTGTCCCTCCCAAACCTCTCCACCTGCCCCTTTCCCTAGCAAGCACATTCTTCCACAGTGGAAATGCAATATCTCTTTTGATCCTTTGAACACCATGTGAATTACCAACTTCACATCTTGCTAGCTTCATCTTACTTCTAAGGAAGCAAGCTCGGAGAGGTGAAATGAGAAGTCTAAGTGTACATGGCTAAAAGTGGCAGAGTCAACACCTGCTGTCTACTCTCTGAAGCAGTATAGTAACTTGAAAAGGATCGTGCTTAGCAGTTGTTTGACCTAAATTCACATACCAGCTGTGCTCTTTATTCACCATCTGATCCTAACAGGGACTTAAAGTCTCAGTCATCACTTCTGTAAAATAAAGGAACTCTTGCCCTCCTCACTCACAGGCATAGTTTAATGACTAAAAGGCAGGTTAAGACATTTCAGAATGTATTAATCATGAATAAAGTTGACAGATATGAATAAGACTTGTGAAAATACAATGGCTTGTAGCTTCTTTGTGGAGGATGGGAATGGATATACCACAAATGCAAAACCTCACTAGAATCTGCAGCTATGAATAAGGGGGTCCCATTGATTGTACATAATATAGAATTGAGAGAGTTATCTTTAAAGACTGAAGAATATTGATTGAAGTTTGGCATATTCATAACCCCTGACATCCACATGTTGGTTTGAAAGTAGTCACCACTAATAAATACATTAGGGAAATAGAGAAGGTTATTTTTCTGGGCACCTTCCAATATGCTGAGCCAAACTTAGCTGTATATCTACTCATAAAATTTAGTGATGCTGAAAGATGACATGGGAGCTTATCTCTTTCTATGGTATCTCAGCACTGTGGGTCAAGTGTATCATATACCCCAGGCACCTGCTCACATTCTATGGGTTTCTAGGATTGTTGCTGAACTGACATTGGCTTCACAAATTATTCTTTTGAAATTGGAAATATTGAACTCATAAATTTTTTGTGAAATCTCAAGATTCTAGTGTTTCATATTGCATACTAAATTCTCACCATACTTAAGATGAATTGAAGTAAGTAACATTGTAACTAAAATCTGTGCTCTGGATTACAAAAGTCATCCATGGGCAGATATTGAGATTTCTCTACCATCTTTTTGTTATGGCCTCCCAGAAAGCACAAGAATTTACCAGGATATGGTGCCAAATAGGTTCTGGTGTGAAATCATCATAGTTGGTAAAGATAGGTTAGAGGGACATAAACTTCATTACCTGGGGGAAAAGCAAGCAATAAAAACCCAATAGGATCATGGTCATATTTGAAGGCAAAATCCAGGAGTAGGGCTCAGAATCATTAGCAGATGAGACTTTCCTACTTATAGTCCTTTAGGCCTGAGCAGTCAGGTCTTAGCCTAGTCCCATCTCTCTGGATCTCAATCAACATTTTAACTCTCTGCTTAGGTATATAGGTATATAGGTATATCCCTTCTCTTTATCATATGGCAATGGTGCACTTTCTATGTAGGGAATCCTACAGGAGACAACCCTGTAAGCATCACCACCAACTTCCTTCTTCTAAGTGTTAGACACAGACTGTGTAGATTGGATAGTAACCCAGGTCAGCCAGATCTCAGTATTCATGGTTTTTTCTTGAATTAAATTTGGGAACAATAATATTCTACATATAACCTGACCAAGTTAATACAGTGAGTCTTTGTAAGAATCCATTCCTTAGCTTCTCAATCTAGGTATTCCCTTTGTGATAAATCAGTAGCTCCTCCTTTGTTGTGTAATATATCAAGCTACATATATTGTCATAAGTATCATAAAGATGACTCCTGGGGCCATGGTGGCTGAAAAAATAAACTATCTGACATAAATATTCCTTTAACATATGTCTCCTAGTTTTTGATGGGCCTCCAGTAAGTGAGCAGGTATAGCATTTGTGCAGAGAGATTGGAAGAACAAGTTGAAGGGACCTTTTCCTACAAGTTTGCTATACTGATAGTTGAGGACAGGCTCTAAGACAAACCCTAAAGACTCCTACCTCTTGGAGCAGATACTTTTTTGTAACATACATTCCATGAGTACCAGGTAAGCCTACAATTTGTTTCCAGTGAGTAGAAGGTAAAGTCATTGGGATATAACATGATTATGATTACAGTACTTTATATAAGGGTTTATTTCAGCAGACTGAAGAGAAGACCATAGCTCAAGGAACTGTAAGTATTCTCTGGGACTGAAGACTGACCTCAAGTCATTAGTCAACAAAAGGTCTCAGCCCTGAGTCATCCATCCATGAAGAAATGCATTGTGACAATAATCTAAAGAGCTTGAGAGTGAGTCTTAACCCTGACTACCTGTGAAACGGAGCCAAGGACCCAGTGAATCCCTTAGAAACCATTGGATAGATAATAGACATGTAGTATCTTAATCCTCTACAATTTTTAGGCAACAATCAAAAGCTAAGGCAATGTCCTTTACTGTTTTCAAATACTAGTTTGAAAGCCTTTTGCCTGGTAAAGTAATCCTCTTTATGGTTTTCCAAGTCTATGGGTGGTTTCCAAGGTTCTGCTGAATCACCTCCAGTGTAGGCTCTCTTTTCATGGGACAGTCCTTTCTGAACTAACAGGTTTGCATATTGTCAAGAATCACTCTGGAGAGCAGTGTACTCTTCAAAGCTGCCTAGGATTTAGCCAGAATTCACAAGTACGCCCGTGAAGGTATCTGCATTCTTTTGTCTCTGGAGGGTCCAGGTGCCTTTCTAACAGCACTGAGTTGGCCTCCTTCTTGGATGGAGGACTGGAGGAAAATGCATGCGGCAAATTGAACTCTTCCTCTGGTTTTACTCTTGCCAGCAATGTAAACTCTCACCCGTTTATTATATAAGTTAATGAGCTCTGTGCTGTGTACTTTCCTCGTGGAATTGTGGCCATTGAGTGAGATAGTGTCTGTAAACGTGCTTGTTGGCTATAAATCAACAAGTGATCGTTGCTATTAAAATAATAGTCATTTGTCAGTCAATATTTGTCACAGCTGGTCCACTCTGATGGAGACAGGCTCTTCAGGGAAGCTACTGATGAGAAGATAAGGAGGAAAGCAGCCCCAGTTTGGAATTGCATCACCGACTCTATATTCCCACTGGTACATTTCAGGTCTTGCTTCAGGAATTTGTGTTTTGTGTTGTTTGGTAGGAACGAGAAGCCCCTGGAGCCAGGTCCGTTGCCATCAAGCTTAGCTGCTAATTAGGCTCCAAAGCAAACCTGCGGCAGAGACATGAATTCCTTTCTGCAGGCGGAGGCTTGGGTCCTGGAGGCAGTGTATATACCTTGGCTATTTTTATGCTTCAGCATGCAAGAAGGTTCAAGAGAATATTGGTAAAGCCATTAGCATCCCTCTGTCTGCAGGCAAAACTGGTTTCAACATGTTCCTCTTCTTGAAGGGCTGCGGGAATGTTGGCAGTTACCTGATGAAAGATTCCACTAAGCAACATGTCTTTGCTTATAAATCCAGCCACTTCACACGCCCAGTCAGCCCCAAATTCATTAATTTTCCCTAGAGTCCTTGGTATAACCACAAACCACCAAGAATGAAATGAATCCCCAAGAGCCCAAGAAATCCTGAGCATGTTTAATGAATCCATTCAAAGATGTCCTAGCAAGTGCTGGTAATTCTTCTAACATAGACACTTCACATGTTTTGATTCTCCTCCATTGGAAGAAAGAACTATGTTTTTGTAAATGTGTTTTCCAATGTATGTCTCATATCTATTTATGACATTATTCATGGTAATATAAATTTAGTGTGGATTTATTTTTGCTTCTTTCAGGAAGAACAGGACAAAGGTCCTATTGTTAAAAATTAAATTTTTTCCCAAACTTATAGTAGAAAATATTGCATAGCCATCTGGCATTCTCTATATCCTCATAGATTTGGTCCCACCCAAATGTCTCTTCCCCTTCGTTGGGTGCTTACCTAGAGTCTGGTCAGTATGGTAAGTATTTCTGTAATATTAAGAAAGGTGTCATTCCTGTTGCAGCTTGCATCTTCACACCTCATTTTTATTTATGATCACAGGGTGGTTTGGTTTGGTTTTAGGTGGATTTGGGTGGATTGGAGGACTTTGATTTTTTTAACCTAAGCCTGAAATCTGATGGGCATTTGAGTGCATGTGTGAATCTTGGAATTTCATTGACTGATTAGTTTAAATGTGGTTCTACCAGTCTTATCCATCAAGGCAGTGACTTGCTTTCTCTTCCATGGTCCTGAGATTTTCCATAAACTAACCATAACAGACCACAGAAAATTCTCATTTGTTTATCTAGGTCCTCAGTGTCTCCTGGTAGGTGGTAAGCTCTTACAGTGCATGGAATTTGTTGGTGTTGGTCATTGTTATAATACCGGAGAACATTCTTTAACTGCCTGTTTTTCTAAGTGTGAATAGATGCTCTAGGATTCTGTTTTCCAGTAAGTCAGGTAATTCAATCCCAGTTCTTACCGTAGCACCAATACTTGGATGATCAGTGAAAATCCATGCCAACAGCTCCCAAATCACAGATGGGAGAGTGCTACAATTCACACCATGTAACAAAACTCATTTGGGCTTTCCTAGTTTGTAGATGTGGCACCGAGCCTGGCCTGGAGGAAAGACTGGTCCTGAAAATAATTTTTGGTGAAGTTTACTCCTACCTATTTTGGTATACTTCCCTCCTCTAATTTGATTACAGAAAAACATGTCAACTACTTGTACCCTAGAATTAGCCTCCTCTGACAAGCAAACTGAATCCAGCTTTAGCCATAATATTTCACATGGTCTGTTGTAATTAGCTTTCTCACTGCTGCAGAAAGAACCCAACCAAAAGCTGCTTGAGGAAGAATGGGTTTATTGTGGCTTACAGTCTAGTGGGGAAGCTCCATGATGGCAGGGAAAACGATGGCATGAGCAGAGGGTGGACATCACCTCCGCCACAGCACTGCAAAACAGCAGCAGGAAGGTATGCCAAACACTGGAAAGCTGGCTTATAATCCCCATAAACCCTATCCCAACAACACAGCTCCAACAAGGTGCTAATACCCAAACAGCCATCAGCTGGGGATAGATCATTCAGAACACTCATTTGTGGGGGACCTGGATCAAACCTTGACATGGTCCAAATGTCATTAAAAGAACAGCTATGAGGGTAGTGAGAAAAGGGGAGTATGCTGTGGCTGTTGCCATAGGAGTGGCACCCAGAGACTATCAGTAGTCACAACAATAAAGGTCCCCTATTAATGGGAGAAAAGTGACACATGTTATCAGTGGAGACAGCTATGAACATTTATGGCTGTGCCCATCCCTCCTGTGAGGAAAGATCTATGGAAAACACAGAAGTTCTGGAATCAAACCCAAGCCTTCAGCCCAGTATCTATAACAAAGACACAATAGATTCGGTTGAGGGGAAACCATTTTAATAGCCTCACATGTGCATCTTGTTATGATATACATCTTTGTAGCTTTGATGAGGAGACCAGGGCTTTATTTCATATCATATGAAACTTTGTCAGGATTTATAACTGCTTTGGGGAAATATTTTTATTTCAGAAAAATTTCCTATGTTGCTTCCATCCAGAACTTGGGGTCATGTAAGAGTTTTCAAAACTCCAGGAAATGTTGGTTTTAATTTTCTTTAAAGAAGAAGAGAGTAAAGGTAAAAGTATCCACAGCCAGCCGACTGTTTGGATTACTTTAGGTGTGAGCCTTGGCTTTCTCAAATCTTGAGCCTTGAGAGCCTTTGATGTTGCTTCTTGAGTTACAAAAAGAAAGATTATTATCTTGAGTCTATAGGTTCAGAAGACAAACACGAAACACTCCTGGCTATTCATATTTTGATGGCAATAATTGATGCCGGCCTTCAGGACTGTCACATTTGCCTGGACTTATTTAACGAGCATTTGATGTACCAGGAGTTATCAGTTTTGTCATCTTTCCAATCCTGTAAGGATTCCCTAGTCACAGTTTCTGTGTGAGCAACTTGACAGGGGCGGCTTCCATGATGGTGCCCATCACTCTGCCCCTGCAGGGTTCCTAACTATGCTTTGTGCACAGTAGGGACTCAGTGCATGAATGAATCCATAGGAGAATGTTCTGATTGGCTTTTTCGTGAGATGCTTCATTCTATTAGATGCACGTTTAATTGGAACCTATTTCTTATTACTTTCAGATACTCCACAAATGTTTAGGTTTCTTTAGGCAGAACTCACATGAATAGAATGAAAGTATTTCTAATTATAGAGTGATAATATTAATATCTTTCCACAAGTGAATTTGAGTTCATGAATCTTGATTTCTGGATTTTATATCATGCTTGGTTACTTATTTGTGAGATCTTATCTAAATCTGACAGATAAGAAAGACAACATTTGGCTTGTTTATTCTTAGTGAATATATTAGGAGAATGAACTGGGAACTGTCCATAATCAAAATGTTATATGTTATTTTTTTTCTTTAAAATCTAACACACTCTATTTTGTGACTGTTCCAAGACTGTGTGGTGCCATGAATACGTACTTCCCTTCCAGTGTCACTGCCCTCACCTGCAGCTCTTCTGTTCATGGTAAATTAGGATTACTTGTGGTCAGGGCAAAGGTGAACCATAATCACCCTCATAGTCAAATTAGAAATGACCTGTTCTGCTGACTGTATGTCTCTCTCTCTCTCTCTCTCTCTCTCTCTCTCTCTCTCTCTCTCTCTCTCTCTCTCTTGAAGTGTGTGTGTGTGTGTGTGTGTGTGTGTGTGTGTGAGACAAGACAACTTATAGCTTTCAGTCCTTCCCTCTCCCTTCTCCCTTCTTCCCGGATCTCTCCTCTCTTTCATCTTTCTTTCTCCCCCCTCCCCCAACCCATAACAATACCAGAATTACAGAAGCCCTCCACAGCATCTAGCTTTTTGTGTGGGGTCTGGAGATTAAACTCAGGTATTCAGGCTTGAGCCCCCAAGTCCTTTACCCACTGAGCCATCACCCCAACCTCTGACCTTAGGTCTTTTGATGCGCACCTCAAAATTGCCTGTGTTTTAAGTTGGATGGCCAATATTCAAGTCTTGAAAATTATCATTTGCTGTTTCTAAGCCAGTAGCCCTGCTTTCTGTCATCTTTTCTACCTATGAGGCCTTTCAAAATATCATCCCTACTTTGGGAAAAAGGAACTGAACAAAGTTCATTTAGGGATCATTGCCCAAGAATCAAGAAATGGAAGCAGAATGTGATGAACACAGGAGAAGCCTTGCCTTGGTTTCACAATCCCTGGATGTGAATCCTGGCAGGACATCCTTCCAGCTTCAGGCAATGCTGGGGCTCTGGGAGCCTTGCCTCCCTGTCTGCCCAGTGTGGGAAAGCATGGAGCAGCTTGCGACCACAGATTGCTCTATGCAAACTCCACATATGCACACTCATGTTCTAGAAAGTGCTATCTATAGTGTTCTCTATGCCATCTTGTTTGGTAAAGTATCTTCTGATTGTTTAACAAAAGTGTATATATATATATATATATATATATATATATATATATATATATATATATATATATGTGTGTGTGTGTGTGTGTGTGTGTGTGTATAAAATCAACATTTTATATACACCTATAAAACCATTCTATTATTTTTATTATTTGGAATACTATTTAATAAATATCATTCCATTTTTTGCTTTAATATTCTAAATATTATTCTATTACTGCTTTTTATACTTATTGCATTCTATAGTTGCAATAGATTCTGGGCAGATGAAGTACTTGTGACAAAAAGTTAGATTCTAAGGAAGGGCAACTTGGGTACAACATGTTCAAACGCTCAAACATATGTTCTTTGCCCTAAGGTAAGGCGAATGGAGTCCTAATCAAGAATTAGTCATTGATTCATATAAAAGATCTTGGATTAGTCTATGCTGACCCCTTACTGTCTCCTCTTTCCTTCTCTCAAAAGAATTTAGAAGGCGCATGCGTCTCTGAAACCAGCCTCCAGACTGAAGCAGTTCTGTTTCTTACTGGGATTTCTCATTCCCCACTTAAAACTTTAAAGTGTATATGTTCTTCTGAGAGCCCTGGAAGATGAAGTCAGGGGATAGAGTCACAATCTTCAGCAGTGTCGTTCACGGTTTTGTCTCATGCTTGATGAGAATCATCAAAGTGATTTTCTCCTTTTGTTTGAAATTCTCTTGGAAAGAAAAAAAAAACCTCTTAACTGTGCCTACAAATGGTGCAAGGCATATAGGCTACCCAGATTTACTTTAAACTTGAAAGGGGGCTGAAGAGATGGTGTAGCAGTTAAGGCATTTGCCTGCAATGCAAAAGGACCGGAGTTCAATTCCCCAGTGCCCATGTAAAGCCAGATACACAAGAGGGTGCATGTGTCTGGAGTTCATTTACAGTGGCTGGAGGTCCTGGCGTGCCCATTCTCTCTCTCTCTCTCTCTCTCTCTCTCTCTCTCTCTCTCTCTCTCTCTCTCTCTCTCTTAAATAAAATAAAGTTTAAAAAACTTGAAAAACATTGTTTATAAACAGGGCAATATTTTTATTGGTGCTTTAATGGTTAATGGAGCCTTGTCTAAATATTTAAAGGCTCCCTGCAAGCATCAATCCTTACTCTAGGTTAGACTTTTGGGCCTACAGCTCCCTTAAGGTGCCAACAAGGATTAACTGGTGTTTTTTCTGCATTGTGAGCCCCCAAGGCTCTAGGAAACATTTTGCACATCTCTTCTAGGACTGGCACTAAATGTGGTAATCATTACAAGACTGAGCAACACATCTGCTATGCGGTTATTTATTCAAGTAAACAGCAAGGCAGGATGGGGGAGGCTGTGGACCAGAGGACTGAGTCAGACAGACCAGAGTACAACAAGGAGCTTCACTGCTTCAAAGCTTACCAAGCTTCTTTCTCTAAACTTTTATAGATCTGGCATCCACAAATTATCAAATGTAGATCACAATACATTATAAGTTGCTGCTTTAGATGCAAAAAAGTACTTCTCTAGTTGACATAGGGTATATTATTCTAGACCCACTTCCTAGAAGATTTGGAAACATGGATTTCTTACCAGAAAGAGAGCTATTCCCACAGCAAGGCAGATAACCTAGAGAAGGACAATGGAGAGAGGCACCAAGGGTGCCAAAAATTGTCCAAAATATAAATTTACAGACTCTTAAAAACCTAATAACTTTGCAAAATTTAAACTCACTCACTATGACTCAGGGAAGTTTGCGGAAGAGGGGGTGGAAAGAATGTAAGAGTCATGGGGGGAGAATAACTAATGCATATGAGGGAATGTCATCATGGATTTAGTAGCTTTATTTAAGAACCTATGATACTGAGCATATTGTTGTGTTAATATATATAATTCTAAGCCAATAAAAATGTTAAAAAAGTGATGAGCTGATTTCTAATTCTTGATTCTCCTACCTTAGCATGCTGAGTGCTGGTGTTATAGGTGTGTCTCGCCATGTCTAACAGGTGTTTTTCTAGAGAAACTCTCTGTTCTCCTGTCCCCACATCATCTAATAACCCCAAGATTCCCTTCTTTGTTTCTTCAGACACTGATGGCACAGACTTTCACTGCACTCTTACTCTATTCAGTAATTAGTACTTTTACATTGAAGAAACAGGTAGATTCACTGAACCTCATTTTACTCACATAAAACTGCACCATCTCAACAAACCAGGAGGACTAGATATTGACAATGCAATTGGCAGCCATGTTGTGCTGCCCAAGGTTAGAAAAAGGTGTAATGCCTTCCCTTGTAACAGGAAATATTGAGTCAGTTTAACAAGCTGAATGTGAGCCTTCACTGGTTCATTCATTTCTCATAGCCCTACAAAAGGAATAGTATTATCCTAACTTTACTGATGAGTAAAATACCAATGAAACGATTTGTTCATGAGATGAAACTCCTTGAGCCAAAGCTAAGAGCCATGTCCTGAAATCCATCAACATATTCCTCCCCTCTCTGTGGCATGCAGAGCAAGTTCATGTTCAGTCTGCGCTAACATGGAGTGACCTGATGTGATAGGCACCCAAGCCACTGGAAAAATGGTGCTCTGTTTGGGACTTGCTTTTCTTCTTCTCTGGTTCTAACGCAGGGCTAACTGTGGGCTGGGTGAGTGATCAGAATGTCTGTAGTCATGTCTATATCCCTATTCATGTGTGCATGCATGTTTATGCATGCGAGTGGGGTCATACAGGTG
This sequence comes from Zapus hudsonius, assembly GCA_004024765.1. Lineage (NCBI taxonomy): Eukaryota > Metazoa > Chordata > Mammalia > Rodentia > Dipodidae > Zapus > Zapus hudsonius. The sequence goes on from PVHP010001056.1 coordinate 29,976, forward strand.
CCACAGAACACATATGGAGGTCAGGACTATTTTTGGTTTAGCCCTTACCTTGTTTTGAGGCAGTTTTTTTTCCCCCTTGTGTTATTTGTTCTTCCCTTCCCTGGTTTCCAGGGACTCTTGCTGTCCCCACCTCCCTTCTTGTAGGAGACTTGCTGGGATCACCATGGCTCACCACAGGGTGAAGATCCAAACTCACATACCTTCTCCTTCTTCCAGTCTAGTCCTGTTTACAAACCTCAGAGGCAAGGACCTTGTCTCCTCTCATCGTATTACTTTACTTCAGATCAGTATAGAAAATTCTCTCTCTCCCTCCCTTGCTTTTTCCTTCTCTCTCTCTCTCTCTCTCTCTCTCTCTCTCTCTCTCTCTCTTTCAATCTGGCTTTTCTCATTCAGTGTATAGTTTTTGAAATTCATTCACTCATCCACGTTGCTGCATCAGCCATCTGTTTCTTTTTGTTGTCTAGTACTCCATGAATATATTACATTCCATGAATACAATTCTTTTCCCCCTTCTCCTTCCTTTTGAAATTTCCCATGACTTGATTTAATCTATAAAAAGAGGAATTTAGGTGCTGAATAGTTGGGCCCAGTCCATCTTCCCGTTAATAACAAGGGCCTCAGGTCTTCTGATATGAAGCGCATGCCTTTGCCTTTTACAACCCAGCTCCTCCCTTGTTTCTTCCAGGCTTTTGAGGAAGTGGGTAGCGCCTGGCCTGCAAGTTGAGAGTTCAAATGGCAGCTCCGCTATGACTCAGCAGTGTGATTGGCCACTTGTCACAGGCTATTTCCACATGAGTGAAAGGATCTGATGCGGCTGGATGGTTCCCTCTGGCATCCCGTGGTCCTTTGAAACTCTCTCCTCTGGGCATCTTTCTCAGCTGCTCCCATAGTCCTTTTCCTTTGTTGCTCTGTGCTGAAGCGGACAGAGTGTAAGCTGATGGGAGTTGACATCTCTGGACCCCACTTTCTCTCCCACACCCCACATTTCATTTTCTAGACTCAAAGTCAGAAAAGAAATCTCTGAAGAGCATGCAGCAAGGAAGATTTCCCTAAAAAGTATTCCTTCTTAAAATTTCAGATTTTTTTCAAGTTCTTAGAATACTATTAATTTGCAAAGCTAATCATGGATTGCATACTTATACTTTTTTTTACCATACTTCAAAATTACATTCTAGTTTATTCTTTCTGTCTGCCTCCCTTATTTAACTGTTGCTTTTACTAGTACTTAACGATTTATATTCTTCCCTTCTAGTCTGTGGTAGAATTTATAAAATCTGAATTAGGTATCAGGTAGTCAAAGTTCTGGTCTACCTGTATTTTGGCTCATCCATAGGTGAAGTTATTTACCTGGGAATGTGCGATCTACTTTAGGACTCTACCTTTGTCACACAATCTGCATGGAAATCCTTTCTATGAACTTTTTGTTTTATCAATATAAGAAAGAGTATCTGTCCCTGCTTTGAAAAAGATTGGAAAGTTTTGAAGAGTGAAACATATTTTTGTATCTTTTAAAAATTATTTATTTATTTATTTGAGAGAGAGAGAGAGAAAGAGAGAGAGAGAGAAAGAGGCAGACACAGAGAGAAAATGGATGGATCAGGGCCTCCAGCCACTGTAAAACTCCAGACACATGTGCCACCTTGTGCATCTGGCTTTACATGGGTACTGGGGAATTGAACTCGGGTCCTTCTGCTTTGCAGGCAAGCAGCTTAACTGCTAAGCCATTTCTCCAGCCCATAGTTTTGTATCTCTTAAGTCAATAATATTACTATTTTAGATGGCTTACCCATAAATACTAATACATTTAAAATTTCATCTCTAAGCCAAAGTGAATTTGAAACCTATCTATCATTCATTTTTTTTCATATCTCCCATTCTTATTGCCCATCTTTGTGGATATTTGCTTTGTAGCACAGTGGTGTAAAAAGAGCATGGACTTAAACATTGGAAAATCTAAGCTTTTAATATTCTCCAGTTACATTCCAGTTTGAGCAACTTTGAAAAGAATCACTTAACCTTCTTACTCTTATCATCTAAAAATTAGGAATAATAGTATTTCTTTTGAGATTGTTTGGGACATCTTAGGTGATATACTTGAAGTTCTTGATACATAAGCTATGAGCCCAATAGAGGTAATAACAATTACTTAGAGCTCGTCAAGTGTGCTACTTCTCCCTATAACATTAAATTTATTTCCTTTAATATGTACGGAAGTGTAAAGCTTTAAACACTAACTTTCACACTTTTAAAATGTAGTGTAAACTTCATTTTCACACTCGCAGGGCCTGACAATTTTCACTATAGTGTCTTACCAAATTGAGATTTTTTTCTGGATCAAATCACATTTTAAAAATGTTTTGTTCTTGGGAAGAGGGGGATGGAACGTGTGCCACAAAGCACATGTGAAGGTCAGAAGACAGTTTCAAGGTATCTTTGCTCTGCTTTCTTTGAGACAAGGTCTCTTGCCTCTGCAAACAAACTTCCAGATGGCAAACAGTTTTAAGCTAGCTGGCACATGAGCTTCAGATTCTCCTGGCTCTATGCTTGCTCCATTTTACATGCAGCTTCATGTGCATGCTGGGAATTTTACCTGGGCCTGCAGGCTTTGCAAGCAAGTACCTTTAACTATAGAGTCATCTCCTCAGCCCCCAGGAAAATCACATTTTAAAGGCCCAGCACGTGCCATTTTACAATGAAGAGTCCAAAGGGGCATAATGAGAACATTTATTGAATGATGACCCACTCTATTGCATTGCTTGAGGGAAGGTTCTTGAGTTATTACTGGTAAAGTGAATTTTCACTTGCAATAGACATATTAATCTAGAGTTTGTGAATGGTTCTATTATCAAGTTCTGTTGGGTTTCTGTAATTTGTTAGGTCCTTGATCAGACCTGATTTCAAGAGAAGTATTTCTAAACAGACCTCAAAACCAATTTCTGTCATAATTTTCCTCTGGTGTATGCACCTTGTACCCTTAGAAAAGAGAACCTAGTAACAAAGACATTTTGCTCTGAAACTCAAAGTGCCAACAGAAGAATTTGGAACTCTTAAGTCTCTTCCTGCCAGACTGGCTCTATGATCTGGCTCAAGCCCATTCTCAGACAAGGGAGGAGATGGCGTCTGTTAGGAACTCAGACAGCATCTTGGAGAAATGACACATAACCCTGAGATGCTCAAGACAGATGCTTCATTCAGAGAAAGATTAATACCACTACCCAGACTTCCTAACTGTCCTCTTTGCCTTTTAGACCTCCTACTGTCCATGAGCTCCAGCACCTCCTGAAGGAGATAAAGATTCACACTGTTAATCTCAATAGAATCAACTTATCCATTTAGTCACTGTTAATCATGGAAACTTATTGAATGTGTACTACTTGTAATGGACACTATGCTAGGTAAGGGATTTAAATGGTGCATCGTTTTGGCTCCATCCACAAGAGCCCAAAATACAGTAGAGACAAACATTGTACAGAACTGAAAGTGTAACAAAGGCTTCCAGAGCACACCTGCAAAGCATGTGGATGAAGAGAGAGAAGCCCCCAATGCTGTCGGAGGAGGAACTGTCCTGGGAATACTTCACAGAAAGGACACTTAACCTAAGTCTGGTTCAGTCAGTTATAAGTGGGATGAGTGACATGAAGAGATGTGCCTTGGGCTCCAAAGTCTAGGATATGTTCAGAGAGACACAACACATCTGGTTTTGCTAAGATCCAGGGTACAGAGAGCATGGCAGGGTGACCAGCAACATCAACGTCAGGAATGTTGTCACCATTCCAGGGAAGCAGATTTCTCCTGTAGGAGTAGAAAGACCTGTGTGTGTATTCAAGGCAAGAAAGAGCTGTGCTTCTCTGTGTTTTTCTTAGGGAGACATTCACTCCGGAGGATATGACATTCCAAGTGTATATGAAGTACTTTTTATCAACTTCGTTACAGGTGTTAAAAAAACAAACTGAGGACAGAAGTGGAATAGCAGGACTCAACCCATGAAGTACACCAGTTAGTTAGAACTAGGTTCAGCCTGTGGCAGAAAAATAGGAAATAAACAGAGAGCATTCATTTTCCTCACATTAAAGAAAGTAGTTGCCCCAGGACCCTGCCAGGCTCTGTATGTGGCTTCCCTTCCTGCATCTCTCTGAGGACTTCCACCTTCCCCCAAGTCCCATTATATGGGAAGTACATATTATTCTAGGCAGCTATATATTTAAGCACAATTGAGATTTTCTAAAGAAAAAAAGGAAAATGATTATCCAGATATACTCCTGCAAATTAGTGACATTTCTGGGGCCAATATCTCTTTTCCTACTCCAAGGTTCTTTCTATTGTGCCACAGATATTTAAGTCTTAGACATTTAAAGTGTAATTAAGAAGCCTATAAGGACACATTTAATATGCACTAATTCATCATTTCATATGTTCATATTAGGTACCGTGTTTCCCCTTTGCTCATGTAATTTTGTTTTTATTAATCCCTAGATCATACAGATAGGAATCAAGAAGGTCTTTGTTCAGTTCTTGTCTACCTACTTATGACTCTGGATACATGTGACATGTGATGAAAAGTATGATTCACTTTCTCAATGGAATTTTTAATAATAATATTGTCATGCTGGAGTTATTTTAAATGGACTAATTTTATGGAAGAGCCTCATTCAGGGCTTCATATTAAATAGGAATCTACTACTGCAAGTATCAGTTCACTTCTTTTTCCCTTCTTCCCTTTTGTAAATCTTCTCCAACTCTAAGACAATCTAACTTTCCCTGAAGATAATGAAAAGGAGTCTAAGACATTGATAAAATTGTGTGTCAGATTTCCTCACCAGAATTATCTAGATTGGTCTATAAACCAATCTTGAAGTTTCTGGAGCTCTGATATAGAGAACTTCTTAAAAGTTATGAATATTTAGCCCCTAAATCCAAAGTAATGACACAGTAGGTCTAGAAGGCATTAGTTTTTAAGCTGAGTTTTGGATTTTATAGCTATTTTAATGTATGCCTGGTGTACACTTCTCTCTATGAAAAGAGAAATGGAGAGGCCATGAGGTTGTTGTGGTAGTGGAGCAGTATGGTAGAGACAGACAGAATTGATTGGAATTAATGATTTTCTGAAAAAAAAAATAGGACTTGGTAAGAGAAGGACTATCTATGCTGACCTTGATCTGGAACATCTTTCAAAAGGGACAATACTACAGCTCTAAAAGATTATCTAATTTGAACTTATTAATTTGGGATAAAGGACAAGGAAGGATTGTAATGTGTAAACTATTACCCTTTTTAAAATTAATTTATTTTCAAGCAGAGAGAGAGAACGGGCACACCTTTTTCTTCCCACTGCAAAGGAACTCCAGATGCATGCATGTCTGGCTTACTTGGGTCTTGGAACTCAAACCCAGTCCATCAGGCTTTCAATGAAGCACTTACTTACTTTATTTATTTGGTTTTTTGAGGTAGGGTCTTTCTCTAGCCTGGGCTAACCTGGAATTCACTATGTAGTCTGAGGGTAGCCTCAAACTCATGGTGATCCTCTTAACTTTGCCTCCCAAGTGCTGGGATTAAACCAATGAACCATCTCTCCCATTCCAAAATATCAATCTTTGTATTAGGAAATTTCTCAGTTACATGGAGCAAGGAATGAAATCCAAACAGGTAATCTAAAAAGGCATGTCAACTATACTTCTATAAGAACATGATTCATGTCACTTAATTTGTCAACTGTTCATTTAAAAACATTTAGGAGAGATCATCTAAACAGGAGATCAATAATAACAACACATCAGAATGCAGAAGAGTAAATGCAATCTGTGCTGTTGTAAGGAGTTTGCAGGACACACAGGAGCTGTAATGCCAAGAGTGCTGTGTCCTGTTCTGGGGACCCACTTGTTGAAGGGAACCAGGACATACTAGAACTTGCGCTGAGGAGAATGTTTGGGAAGATAAAATGACAGAAATATCCCATAAGGAATGATGGAGGGAGTCTAGGAGAAGATTTGAATGATATAGGATTGTCCATAGTCAGTAGGGCTATTGCATAGGTAAGGCAGCAGACTCACCTGCAGAGAACAGAAGGATGACCAAGTGTAATCCTCCAATAATTAAGTCATCTGGCAGCATGGACATCTTCCAAGAGAGTCTCCTATCTCTGAACAGGATACAGTCTTAGCCTGGGTGAGAACTGAGCCACTGAGGATACTATAGAGGAAATTGATAGATAAAATCTATGATCCTTTTCACCCCAGCACTTCTCCATGATTCTATGTGAAATTTCAGCTGCTTTGTAACTTCTTTGACCATACAATTAAAGAGAAAAATTGGCTCTATTAATTGAGAACTATACAAGTGAAAGCTGGTGTTACAACAGTGCTGGATGGTCTTGAAGGGAATAAACCATATTTACATCTTCCTGTACCACTAGAGACCCACGTTATCCCTGGGAATAGACAATAGCTTAGGGAAATAGAGAACCCCATTACTCCATTTTTGGAGGAGTAGAGTCTGTTTTGTATTTCTTACTCTATGATTTATTCATTATTTTTATTCAACTGCCATAGTATTTTGAATAAAGCAATTTTCATGAAGTTATCATACATTAATTTCATTTGAGTATGCCCAAAATTCATAATTTTCACATTTATTCAACTGCTTATTCAACAAACCACTTCTGCATTTAATAAACCATCTTCAATGCTCCAAGCATATAAGGAATGCTTTTGAAATCCTTATCTTTTGGGTTTTTTTTTTTGAAAGGCAGAGTCTCACTTTAGCCTACACTGACCTATAACTCATTATGTAGTCCCAGGCTGGCTTCAAAACTCATGGTGTGTACACCATGCCCAGCTTGAAATCCTCATGTTTTAAGAAATCCTAATCAGATGTGGAAATTATGCTTGTGTTTCGGGTTTGTAGCCATTATAACTAGTTGAGTATTATCTCCCACAGTTCAGTGAGTCAGGAATCCTGTAGCATCTCAGCTAGTCAACTATAGCACAGTGTTCCTTAAGAGGTTTCTGGGATGACATCTATCATAGGCTCATTTTCTTAGACATCTCCTTCTGGCTACAAGTAGTCTCTCCAGCATAGTAACTTTGGGATAACCCAAATTCTTACATGACAACTCAGAGATCCAAGAGAAAACCTTGTCACGTTTTAGGATTATCCCAAGGGACCATGCATCACGGCTGCTATAGCACTTCCAATATCTTCTCTTGGAAGGCTGCTTTCACCACATTGCACGATGGAATATCCTTTTGTGTGGTTCTACTTGAAATTCCCAATTGCTGTGGTGAATAAACAGATAAGCAATTGATGCAGGTCCCTCCTGTAAATAAAAGTCCTGGCCAATACTGTAAATGAGTAGAAGAATAAGAAAATTAGAAATAAAGGAGAGAATACCCACAAAACCTGGGCCTTACAAACTGGGACATTTAATTTCTTAAGAAAAAAGCATTCAAGGCAGAGGTAACCATGCGTGTAGAACAAGCCATCCCAAGGGCTAAGAAGTTTGAGTTGTAAGAATGAAAACTAGTTGGGACCTAGAAATGGAAGGTGAGACAGTATCAGAAAGAGCCTTGATGTCAAGTTAAAGGGCCACTGGGAAGCCATTGCTGGCTTTTAAGTATAGGCATGTAGAATGATTGCCTGAGGATTCTTTTCCATCTATTTTCTTAACTTGCCTTTGATAGTAAACATGCCATCTCTGTTAAAGTTTGCTTCCTAGCTTCAACTAACACAGACTCCAAATGATGGAACCAGTTTAGATTTTTTTTTCTTCCCTTCCACAAACAACTCTGGGATGGCATGCATTTGAACAAACCCAAAGTGATTTTGCTCTTCTAATTTTCAGAGGTTTTTGGCTAAATGCAGAGTGAGAAATTCATACCTTTTTCAAACAGTGTGGGTTCTTTTTCCCAATTCCTCTCATCCATCTGGTTCTTTGGAGGTCTTGGAATCCAGGAAAGTGTTAGTTCACTGTGCTGAAATCCAAAAAAGACTGCTAAACTGTGAAAGAAAATTTGCATTCCAGAGACACTGAGAGAGTAAGTCCACCACACTTTTGCAGTAGCAGTGAGGCGAAAACATCTGTATTTTCTGTCGTCTTTGTATTTCAGCAATTGAAAAGTCCTATAGCACGGAAAGCTCTGGGCATGTCACCTGTGCCTTTCATAGCTAGTTAATCTAAACCACTTTTGGGGTGATGAGGACTATAGAAAGAAGAACCAAAACATGCAATTATTTTATTTCTAGTGTCAGAAAATATTACAGCCAAGAATCGATTTATGGGAAGAAATGAATCACTTTGCGCTCATCCTGAGTTTCTTTTCTCCTGACGGGTTCCAAAGCTGGGTCAGTGACAAGCCCACCAGCAGTGCTCTATGGCCTCAGGAGAAAGGACACAGTTGCAGCCATGATATTGATGTGTCATCATGACCTTTCTAAGCCGTGGTACTGCCTTTTATCTTCCATTGGCAGAAGTATAATTAGAAAGCTTTGTTTTCAACAGAAGCCAAATCATTGCCAAATGTGTTCAAGAGATCTCCAGTGGATCAGTGAGCTCCCCACCCTCTGACTGTTCTCTCTGCCACTCCCAGAAGATGCTGGCTTAAAGTTTTTCCTTTCTTTTAAAAGATCAAGTTTGATTCAAACATGCTTTTCTGTCCTATCCTGGAGTACAAGGAGAAACCTTTCATGACCTGCTTGTTGGCTCAGACCACCAGTGGCTTAGTATAATATAGGAAGTAATTGCAATTTATAAAGTGAAGGAGAAATTAAGCATGCTGGCAGGGCTGGGCTTCAGACAACTCTGAAGAAAAGTGACGCGTGAGCAGAACAGTATGGAGAACATTTCTAGTCTTTGCTTGCAGGTCTCAATTCTAATGGATGATTCATAATGCTTTAATTCTGATCTCAAAAGTGCAGGCAGGCAGTTGTAATGTCATCACTGAGCTCCAGTTTAGACTTTTCATCTGTGTGCCTCAGTTACCCTTGGTAGACCAGCAGCAGAAGTAAAAAGAGCTTTGACCTACTTGCTATATTGTCTGATTAATTTCCAATCACTTAAATTCTTAGGGAAAGTTGCAACACTATTTTTTTTGAGAAATGTGCTCTTTCTGAGAACCATAGAATTGAAAACACCTTAGATCTTATTTTAGTGCATGCAGTTCATACAGTTATTGTATGCCTATTACACTGTTCTGGAGCTTAGAATACAGCAGTGTCTTCAACATCCTGGTGAGAGATCAAAAATGATACAGGTTGCCAATCATAAGAATTAGGAAACCTGGACTATAGATATGAGGTCGAGGGTAGGACTAGCTCCTCTGAATTTTGGGCCAGGCACCCCCATTTTATTACTGTGCAATAGTCTCTACAACAACAGAAATCCAAATAGAAATGTAATATATTCAGAATAATGGTTTTTGTAAGTGATGTAAAAAATTCATTCGCTCATATGCTTGTTGTAGAAAGGGTCATATCTTCTGCTCTTAAAGGACTCTAGTGAGGGGCTCGGGGAAAGATCAGTCATAAGTCACCCCATCATCTGGTTTTGGAAGTGGCACTTGCACTAAATTGGATGCAACATTGGTCAAATCCACTTCCCTAGTGGTGGTGTTCTGATATATAAAGTGAAAAGGACAAGATGACTTAATTCTGTAATGCATAGCCAAATTATGTATCTGCGAGGTGCTGCGAGACAAAGGAATGCTAAAGATTAATGACTACATTTGGTGGGGTTCCGTTATAGGAAACCAGCTAGAAAGATACAAGAAAAAACTTATAATTCAAGAGAAAAGAAACCTCCTTTGCCTTTGAAGACATAAGTTCAAATCCTGCTTACATTTTAATCACATTGGGAAGCTGAGGTGGGAATTCTACCTGATTATTGTGGAGAGTGAGTAAGATGAGGTCATGTGTGTGTGTGTACTTAAGAATTTGTCCAGAAGATAGTTTTTTAAGTATATAGCGAAATGAAAATTCTTTTTTATGAAGAAATTTATAGATTTGGAGTATAAAATGTTTGCGCAGATATAGCTTTTCCACAAAATTCTCAGGGAAGCAGGGGATATTAAGAATCCAAATGCCTTTGTATGTCATCATGTTATCTAGCTGTCCTTGAGAACAAGGAATTTCTCAGCAATGCTTGGGCAGCTGAGCCAAGGAAGCAGGAATATCACAAGTTTATGAGTCCCACCCAGACTGCATCTAACTAGTTCTAGGCAGCCTGGGGTACCATAGTGAGACCCTTTATCAGAATAAAGGAAAGAAGAACGGGAGGGTGGGAGGGAGTTACAGAGGAACTAAAGAAGAGACAGAGGGAGAGATATAAAATAAATATAAAATAAAGAATTAGTAAGAGAAAAACTATATAAATATGAGCCAGGTGAGGTAGTGCCCGCCTTTAATCCCAGCAGAGGTAGGAGGATCACTGTGAGTTTGAGGCCACCCTGAGACTACATAGTGAACTCCAGGTCAGCCTGGGCTAGAGCGAGACCCTACCTTGAAGAAAGAAAGAAAAGAAAAAGCTCACTGGAACTGAAAGCATTTGGAATGAGGGAAGGTGTGTCAGTGGTAAGGTGGTTTGGTTTCTTTAGAAAAAATAAAGGGAGTGAGAAAAGAGAAAAGCAAATAGGGATGGTGATTTAGACTAATGTGTGTGTTTACATAACCTAATTTAATTAAATGACTAAAGGATAGCAAGTTAATTTGTTTCCTAGCTCTTTGGAATGTGTGAGGGAATTACATAAAGCTAACATTATATTCCAGGCACTAAGGCTCTTGTACATGGGATGTATGGAAGGGATCTCATATAATTCAAACAGCACTGCAGTGTAGACATTTTCAGTCTTGGTTGGCAGATGAGTTCACCGAATGCCAGAAAAATCAAGAGAATGCCTGGACGTTCAAACTCAGATCTCCTGAGCTCATCACTAATTCCCTTTACTGTACATGCCGGGCTGCTGTGATTCCCAAGTGAGTCCTGAAAGGATTGTGCCTTTGAGATGTTGTAAAAGCAAAACTCTGCTTTAACTTGGCTTGGAAGGAAAGGCATTCTTTTTCGCTCTCTTATGATAGTCTCAGTGGAGTTCTTTGATGTGTTAATTTGCGCCTGGCATGAAGGTCTGACACATATCCATCAAGTTCACCTCCCCTTGTCTCTCAAGGGTTATGAGACATTCAAGAACAGTGCTTTAGAAAACCAGGCATACCACATGGCTTACATATTTTGTGGTAAAATACCACTTCTCTGAGACTTAAGGTATAGTTACCCTAAATGTCCTTTAATCAAAATACTTTTTAAGAGCTCCTAAAGTTCAAATCATAATCCCAACCTTAGTGCTAAAGGATAAATATCAGGGTATAATTTATCTTGTGAAGAATGTGATTTGGGGCTAGGGATATAGCTGGGAGGCTTTGGACTAGTGAATTGTCTTTACATGGTGGCACAGAATCATTTTAGTAAATATCAGTTACTCACCTAGAGTTTATTCCTCTTCTTAGCAAAAGTTAGGTAGGATAAATTTTAAGCAAAAGCACCATTGTAAATATCTGGGATCCCACATTGAGTTTCCTATCTTTTATTGTAGGAATGTTAAGATCTCAGGTTTCCTGACATCATTTCTTTGTTATGTAACTTAGAGGTAGTGAATGTCTTGTGTTTTCAGTGTAGAGTGTGTCTGTGGAATTGTCAAAACTAAGTACAGCAAAGGAAGGCTAAAGGTTGCCACTGTGGATTAGGAACCCTTCATCCTAATTCCAAAGCTGCCTCTTGCCAGGTTCTCTCTTCATGCCTTAATTTCTTGAGTGGGGACCAGTCATGGTTTTAAAATAGTACACTGTGTTGTGTTCCCATGGGCTCCATCCTCTCTCACTCCTCACCCAGCAGTGAGTCTTGGATATTTTGGATGGACTTCTGGATATATTGTTTTCCTCAGGACAGTGGTGTGAGGGAAGTTCAGAGCTCTTGGACTAGGTGTTCTCTAAAGACTTCAAGATCTAATATTTTCAGTCTCCTTATTTGCTGGTTTATACCCCCATATGGCCAAAATTTTATCTAAAACTTGAGGTGTCATCCCTTTGATGTAGTGCTTCTCCTTACTTAACAATGCTGTCTCTTAGATGAAAATTCTCAATATTATTATACCTATGAATATGTAAGCTATAGTAATATTCTTGTGTACTTTCTTTTTCTCAAAAAAGCAAGGTTCTCACTCAAGCCCAGGCTGACCTGGCACTCATTCCTTAACCACTTGTGAGGTAGGATTGCCTGAAACTCATGGCTCCTGAGTGCTGGGATCAAAGGCATGAGCCACCAGACCTGGATTTTGGTTTTTTTATTTTTATTTTTTGTGTTTTTTAATCATCTCACTAGTAGTTAGTATTTGTGCTGCCTGTATGCTTCATTTATATTCAGATGGTTCTTCCAGCTCTTCTGCCTGTGAATTAGAGAAGTTATTTATACAACATCCAGGGATATAAAAACTACAACCAGATTGTATCTCTAATTTAAAAACAGTTGCATTTGAGAGTTTTATGTGCAAAGTTTGTTTGTGATTTTAGTTTAATTTTTAGTTAAATTTTTGTTTCTAATCACAACTGTATGACCATGATTTCAGAAAAAGTTCTGTGCCTTTTAAAAATTTATTTCCTGCTTTTTCTGCTACTCTCAAAACTTTTCAATTTAACTACAGTTTGATTAGAATAACTGCTTAAAACATTTCCATGGAAAGTAAAATCCCCAGCTGTGTCTGATGTAAAAAGAATAAAGTCTATGTACTTCATTCAGCTTAGGTGACAAGGCCTTCCATAGTTCGTTACCAATACCTTACCAAGTGCCATGGAAGATGCAGGCTGTGAACAAGGATGATCACTGGTGTGAGTGATGTTTTGTGCTGCCCCAAGATTTCCTTAAGATTCAGCCTCTCATTCCTTAGTGTCTGGGAGTGCTCCTGGCGAAGGCTCCTAACTGAGCTCCTCTACACTAATTATCATCATAACATGGGAAGCGCTTCCTGGGAAGTCTCACACTTCCCTCTTGAGAACACAGAGAGAATCCTGTGTCCACTGATTATCCCCTGCAGAAGTAGACAGGCTCTAGGTGCTCATGCAAGGGCACCTCTGTAGGGCAACTTCAGCTGCACCTTCTCCATGGAGCCCTCAAGACCTTCTCTGGAACTGCATCAGAGGTCTCACCTAGGTACTTCCACAGTCTCCTACAAGCGTTGATTGCGAGGACACTTCACAGTAACTTCCTATGTGCAAAGTTGCTTCAGAATCTGTTTCCTAAGAGATGTATACTCTGGCGGTGGTTTCATGGGGAGAGGGAGGAGCGAGATCCACACTTGGTTATGGAGGTGTAATAGGGGACATATCCTAGATGTGACTTCATTTGAGCTGTAACAGATGGAGAATCACCGAAGATTTTATTCATAATTAGTAACATTTGAAGCTCACTTTTAAGAGGGGGTGGAAAGATTGTGAGAGCCGTGGTGGGGGAGACTATCCAGAGGCATGGCCAGGAGAACCTGGCTGAATACTAGGCTATCCATGGTCCCCTGTCACAAGGACTGATCCAGATGACCCATGGAGGAGGTTATCCAGTGGAGGGGGGAGGGGAGGGCAGCGGGGAATTGGGGATAATAACTGATTGTTTGCCCACTAAATGTTGTAACTCATTATGGACAATTAAAAAAAAGAATAAATCAACATCCTGGGTAAAAAAGGAGTGAGGGAGGCTGGACTTGTAAAGTGTTTCTTTTTATTATTATTATTATTATTATTATTATTATTATTACTGATATCTTTATTATCCTCAATTAGATACAATGTATGAGAAAATCTTATGATGGTACGCCGATTTCCCTCCTCCTTGTCCCCCCACCCACTGGGGGCCCTCCTCAGTGGGCATACTGGATCAGGCCATGAGTTAGGGAGTTATGAATCACATAGGAGGTAGCCAGGTTCCCCCCACACTTTGTGTGTTGTTGCTGGGGGAGCAATGTCTCTGGATATTCTCCCCATCATGGCTCTTACACTCTTTCAGCCCCCTCTTCTGCTCAGTTCCCTGAGGCATGGTGGGTGAGTTATAAGTCAGCTTTATTGTTGAGATCTTAAGAGTTACTGTACTTCTGCTCTGGGTTGTGTTGGATATGGTTGATGCCTGTCTCGTTGACCTATCCTGGGTTAACTGGGTCACTGTGGTGATAGGTCTCTTATTTATCACACCATTCTCTCATAGGTTTCATTTGGGGCCTACACGATAGGCCTGGGGTGGTTCATCTCTTGAAGTGTTTCTTGAAGATGTGGCTGCAAGCAAGCGAATCCCATGTGGGAGATCAGTGGAGATGAGTCAGGAGCCAGTCATAAAACACTCTACTGATTTTGAAGGTTCCTAACCTGGAGTGTGCTCTTAGCTGTTATCAACCCATTTGTCAAATGCAGCTCACACACCCCATTCACAGCAAGATAGGATCTGAACACACTTAGAGCCTCTCTCTTCCCATGATGCTGTTGAAGTCTATTCTCTTCAAAACTATTTTATTTCACATTTTACTATAGCTTACTTCAGATAATGTGCACATGAAGAGCTTTTTATTTTTATAAAAAAATAACCATGCATAACAAGGTACAAATTTTCCTTTGTGGTGTTGAGTAAATATACACCTGGGTTTCCTGTACAGGAACCCTACTTTCAAACCTCTCAGTAGATATCTGAATGGAAACACCGGCCTTCTCCTGTGTTGTTACTACAGATGAATAACATGAATGAAACTGCAGAGTTGAAATTAAATATTTATCACTGAGAAAACTATGATGTGGAGCAGAGATAAATTCTTTACCCAGGATCATACAACGGGTATTGACAAAGCCAGAAGAACAAGTTGTACCCCATATTAACACCCCCCGATTTATGGCCACATAATGGCTTTGTCAGCATCCTCTCTGAGTTTCTGGAAGTCAGGAAAGTGGACTACTGCTCCCATACGCCCTTCATGGGTCCACACCCCAGCTAGCCATTAGCTGTCCAGGCATGTTGGGTCACCTGGGAAATGAACCTAGATGAGGAGTCCTGGCACCTTCCACCCTGATTTTGTGAAAGATTGTGCATACCTTCTTTTTTTTAGACAAGTTCTGTCTAAGAACATAGTGAGCCACCTAAAACTAGAGTAGAATAGAGTCAAAGGCTAATACATCCTTTGTTATTTTCCAAGCAAATCAACTGCTTTCTTGGAAACTTTGTTTTCTGGTTTGAGGCATTTGTGTTTTTTTTCATGAAGCTAATTTTAGGTATATGTTATATCTTTTTTCCTTTGTAGCAGGTTCAAATTACCTGTCCTCTGAGTAGAGCATCCACAGACTATGAAGTTTTTCCTTAAAAACTGACTGAATCGTATATTTTCCTCCTAATTTTGAATAAATGAGCTGAATATTGTAGCCAAACCACAATACAAACAAAAACATTTTCTGGTCAAGCATTTTCTGGGTTCTTCAACTCTATTACAGGGCTGGGGTTTTTTTAAGGTAAAACCCACAGAGAAGCAAAACACAAGCCCTGGGAAGACAATTTACAGTCACACTAGCTCAGCTCACCAGAGACAAGAAGCAGGGCCCTCATTCTCCAGACCATCGGAGCTCCACGCTCAGCCTGGTCTCCTCTGCTCTTTCCATTTCACCACTTCAGAATGAGGGAAAAATAGGTTAATAGTTTCCATGAGTTTAGACTGTGACCAAAGGCGTACCAAGCAATTTCAGAACCTCAGGCAACCACAGCTCAGAGAAGAGGATGATGGATTTACCAACCAAGCTTGGGATGGATTCCAGAGTCAGAGGGGGTGGACTAACATTGTGCAGCCACAGGGGAATTAAACAATAGTCCTTCATTTGTTCTTTCTGTATATATTCATTCCTGGTTTGTTTTTCTTCCAAGTAGCATATTAGGACAGAGAAATATATTCTTAAGAAACAGTCCCATCCTTAATGAAATTGCCATGTCATAGAATAGTGATGTACACACAGTAAGTACTATAAGCAAGGTAAATAAATTGAAGGGGAGGGAAAGAAGCAATCCATTTCAAGTGGGGTCACAAAAGGATGTCTTCTCACCTTTATTCTGATAGGTCATAATAGCAAATTGCAATTCATCTAGGTACTAGTCAAGGCACAAAAGTGTCAATATGGAATTGAGTTGGCCCAGCTCTCTCAATGCCTTCTGAAAAATACAAACAGAATCTCCATCAGGGAGTGAGATCAATATAGGTTAAATGAGACAACATTGCTATTTTGGTTAGCTCCTAATGGGCATAGCCTCTCTGTAGCTCTCTGATAGTGGGAATTTCCGCTAGGAGCAAGAGTTCTTAGTCCCCATAGGATTATGCCATGGATCCCAGTTCCAGTTCCTTGTCACTAAGCAGATCTCTTAGCCAATCATCAAGCTGTTGATTACCCTCCTTGGTTTAGTGCCACTATGGCACAGATGAGCATTTCTTGACTTGCTGGTCTCTTCCATATAGCCATGTGTTCAGCATTCTTGTGACAATTGTCTACATTGTATATCAGTGGTCTCTGTTTTCTCGAAATATGGCATATGGCAGGAGACAAAAACACACCTAGCCTTCACACAGGGCCCAAATGAAACCTACAAGAAAGTGAGGAGACAAACAGGAGACCAATCAATAACCATAGCAAGCCTGATAACCCATGAAAGGTCAATGGAAACAGACACCAACGATGCCCAACACAACCCTGGGCAAAGATCCAGAGACACTTAGGATCTCAACAACAAAGTAGACTTAAAACTCACCCACTATGACTCAGGAAACTGAGCAGAAGAGGGGGCAGAAAGATTATAAGAGCCATGGTGGGGGAGAATATCCAGAGACATGGACCCCCTCAGCAACAACACAAAAAGGGGAAAAAAAGAGACAAAGAAAAACTGGCTCCCTCTGGTGCAGTTCATATCCCCCTAACCTATAGACAGATCCAATATGTGCACCGAGGAAGGACCCCAGTGGGTAGGGGACAGAGAGGAGGGAAACGGGGACACATTCACAAGATTTGCTCATACAATGTATATACTTACTCATAATAAAGATTAATTTAAAAATTAAAAATAAATGAAAAAGAAGTCTCCATTTCTCATAAGTGTCAATGAGAATATGCACTGTGGTTAGTTAGGTGCTTATGAGGAGTTGAGCCTAGAGAGGGAGGTTGAACATCATGTCAGGAATTCACTCTTTTTACATTCTGGAGCCATGGAGTTTTTGTTATCAGGAAAAGTACTTGGTCACGCCTATATTTGGGAAAGAAATCGAGTATCGTTATGGAGGAAAGGGGGTTATTGTGGAGAATGTCCAACAAGAAAGCCAATGCAAGACCACTGCCATGAGTCAGTGTTCAGCACACTGGTTCTTTCCATAGAGGCTCATCTTCCCTCAAAGTCCTTTAAAGATTCTCATGATAGGAAGGCACATCCTTCATTTCCACAGCTTGTCCAACTCTGTGAAGATCCGCGCCCTGGGTTTATTCCAGAGTCCAGTGAGTTAATTCAGATACTTCATTTGGAACACAATATAATCCCATGGGAAGCAGTTGGTTATAGGGACAGATCCTAGGGAAGAAAGGAAAATGAATAGTTGACCTTTGGGTGCTAATTCATTAAATAGTAGCTCACTTAAGAGTCATTTGTATTTCTAAGACACAGCATATTTTAAAAGGCAGTTCCTTGGAATTTCCTACTTTACTTTTTAAAGCCAGATACCTACAAGTTTCAAAATTTCCATCAATAGTTCATTAATAAATTTGAAGATTTATATAATATGTGTTTGAATCAACATTTTAAATGTAAGCTTTGAATTGGGCTCTACAGACAGTATGAACTTGTCTCATTTGTCACAAACTCTGCTCCCTAACACAGTAGGGCCCTACTTTATGGTGAATAAAGTTTAACAAGGAATCATAAAGCACCCTCCAAGGGGGAAATGTGGGTGTTGTAGCTCAGTGAACAAACTGTAGCCATGGGCCACATCTAGTCATCACCAGTTTTTGTAAATAAAGTTTTATTGGAACACAGCCAAGCCCTATGGACCCTTAAGGGCAGCCTCTGAACGACAAGGGTAAAATTGAGTTGTTTCAACAAAGCCACAGATAGCCACTACCTGGACCTTTATAGGAAAGTTTGCTGTCACTCTTGAAGTGGAAAGTAACCAGGTACACGTGAGCATGTGTGCTGCCAACCGCCTGGGTGACTGTGGAAAAGCCATCTGACCCATCTGCATCCCTCACAAACTCGAGAGTACCAGTCTATACTCTGCCCTCCCAAGAGTGCTGTGCTAAGCCCAGGAGCCTGAGTGCTTGTAAACCTGCTCATCATTGCTTAAGGTGCTCCTCCAATCAGCCTAACGCAGTGTGCTTTTCTCCTTCAGAACACTCTGGAGCAGTGCAACGTGTGTTCCAAGCCCATCATGGAGCGGATCCTCCGTGCCACTGGGAAGGCATATCACCCTCACTGCTTCACCTGTGTGATGTGCCATCGCAGCTTGGATGGCATCCCGTTCACCGTGGATGCTGGAGGGCTCATCCATTGCATCGAGGACTTCCACAAGTAAGCAGCCTGGAGTCTGCTCTTGTTGCCTGGCGTTGGGGCTACATCTGGTGCTGAGCCCTTTCCAAACATCATTTCCACTTCAGGAATTGATGTTAAGTGTCCCCTGTGGTCATCCAGCCTACCCTCCATTCAAGGATGTTCGGGGATTTGCCCATCATACCCCTCAATGGCTCTGGGTATTAAAAAATGACTCAGGTTATATATGAACAAGATGTGTGGCATTTGACAAGTACTTTTCTCCAAGTTCTTCAACTTAGGCTTTAAAGCAAACCTTGCCCTAAAGGTACCGGAGGCTGTGACAGCCTGTGCATCCCGCCACTCTACAGATGGGAATCACTGATCGAGAGATGTGGAAGAGCAGTGTGCTCTCCCTTGCTAGAGAGAGGGGCAGCTTTGTGCCATAACCAACTTACTATGCCCTTTTCTAGCATCTTCCCCCACCCATGTCCTTCCCAACTCACAATATTTCCCAGTGAGACAGATTGTAGTCTTTTGAGGAAGATTAGAAAGTAGAGTCTTAAAACCAAGGCTACTTAATAAGTACAGCCCCTCTTCCTCATTCTCTGGGTTTTAGTTCCGTCGTGTGTCTATTATAGCTGAAGGTGTTGAGAAAATAGTGGTTTGTATCTTTCTTATTTTCACTTGGCTATTTGATCACATGTGCTACAAGTACAGGGTTCGTGGAAAGCTGCACATGTGACTTGCCAATGGTGGGTAGGAGAGTTTCCAGGCTCCCCTTGGAGAGTGGTCACTTTGAGGGCAGGGTGCGAGGCTCACAGGAGATGGAGCACATATTTCACACCACTTTGGGAATCCAAGAATGACTCTTGGGCTCCAAGAGGAGTTTCATCCCATCAGTTATAATGTTCACCACTGGGTTGTCAACAGCCAGGAGCTACTTTCTACAAGCAGTTTGGGGACCTGAGACTCATGTATTATAAATGAGTTTCCTGACCACTTTCCAAGTAGCAGAGAAAGTGAAAACCTCACCCAAAGATGTGAGACTGAATGAATTAAAAAGCAAAGAAGCAAAAATTTTCAACCTGCATTAGATAAGGAAAGGCTCATTTTTAAAGGGCAGTCACAGCATAAATTGTACTTCACGTTGTTGATATTTTTAGCGTGTAATTACACAAGAAAAAAAAAACCCTGCATCTATTTAAGGGAAGTGAAAGGATACCATTGGGAGGCGTATTTCTGTCACCGTTTCTCTCCTTTCTTCAACTTTCACTAATCCAAGAAAGACAGATATAATCAGAGCACACATGTTTCTGTTACTGGAAAAGACTGATATATTACACCCCTCAATTAAAACAGGAAATCAATTCTGACAAATGTAAGTTTATATCTATGCCACTTATCTTTTATTTCCAGTGGTGGAGAGCATAATTAAAGACTTGGGAAGAGTGACATAAGTGTGTGGGTCTGAATGTTTCCAAAAAGCAATGTTGAGTGAACCCCTCTCCACTAGTTCAATGCATGTCAAAACAGAAATTATTTTGTTTGATATATAATGATGTCTGGATGGAGGAGGGACTCATAAGACCCCACACCTTTCAGAATAGTTAATGGCAGCTCAGAGTCACTGGGTGTGGGAGGAGTCATGTTCTTCAGTGGTGTACCCACTGGTAAATTACCTCCCACCCATGCTCATGCAAGCAGCCCTAACTTAGCAAGTTCATTAAGACATGAAAGTAAGAAGTGGATTAGTTGGGAAAGAATGCTTTTAGAGGGAAGGGGAGAAGGATAAGAGGTTAAGGGAAGGGGGGACTAGATCAAAGTATATTATATTCATATATGAAAGTATCCAAGATAAATTTTAAAAACTAATTTCTGCATCATTGGCAGATACATAGAGGGAGAGAGAGAGAGACTTTTTGATATTTCTCCATCAGCAAAAGAAAAGTAAAGGAACATTTTTTCAGAACCCTTTTTATTCTGAGCCTTGTTGGTACTAGAATACAGAGCCGTGAACCATCCAGCTCAGATGGGCATCACAAGGCCAGGACGGAACAAGAAGGGATATAGCCACCTTCTGCATACAAATTTCGGAGAGGGTTTACTTTGGTCCTTCTGACTAGGGCTCCTTTCATGGACTTTTAGGAAATGTAATTCTACTCACATTTACAAAGACCTTCTTGTCATAGTAGCTACTGAGCTGAACGAGAACATGCAAAAGTGAGAGCCTTCAACCCAGGGAGGTCGTAGCCAGGAGCACTTCCTGGAAGCAGGTAGAGATATGTGCCAACCCACCAGCAAGACAAGGCCAGAAGAGTAGCACTGTGGAGTAGGCACAGTGCAGGCTGTCCTTCCAGCCTCAGTCTCTACCACCTCCCAATCATGCCATCAAATTATGGCTCCAGCCACGGATGAGTGCTCACAAACTGTATCATTTCCCAAAAACCCATCAGCTGACAACCAAGCACCAAGTATATGAGCCAGCAGAGGCCAATTCATGTTCAGTCCATAACACTAATCCATTTCTTTGTTTAATGAGCATTCATTTGTTGATTGCCAGAAATACGCTGGATATGAGATGACTGAGATCATTGCTCCCTTGACTGAAAAATAGAAGTGATAAAAGTACTTCCTCAGAATGCTGCTGTCAGCAGAAAATAGTAACTGTAGTAAAGTGCTTCACAGAGTTGGTCCTTCAGCATGTAGTACATAGTAGTACTCATCATGCTCTCTCTATCCCATTTCTTTTATTATTATTATTTATCGATATCTTTCTTATCCATAATTAGATACATTGTATGAGCAAATCTGATGATGGTACCCCCATTTCCCTTCTCCGTGTCCCCCATCCACTGGGTTTCCTCCTCTTAGGGAGTTATAGCTAAATATTGAAAGAGGCCCCTGGGATTTTGACCTCTTTTGGAACACCATAGTGATACCTCCTTGGTTTTTCCCAACATGGAAATGAGATAAATTTCTACAACTGAGGAGTTACTTAGCAAGAATATATAGTTCATGACTGCCAAAGAAGAAAGGCTATGAAATTAAACATAAAATGCAAATAACTCTGTACTTTCAGTGAAATATGGTGTTTCTTACAGATTTCTTACATACAGAGAAACAGGATAGTTCATTAAGTATTGCTCAGATTTCTCCTTTCTGATTCATTCATGATGGTCACATTTTAGCGGTCACTAACTATATGCAAACAATTATAGCCAAAATAGGTAAGTTCAATAAAGGATTTCTTTTTTTCCTAAAGTAGTAAGTAATTTTGCTGGAGAAACTGGGGGAGGCTGTAGATATTTCTGCCCTCATAGAATTGATTGTCCCAGTGGGTTTGTGGAAAGCAAATCTCACAGTTGATATCAGAAGCCTGCTTATTTCATTACTGATGACCCAGATTCTAAAATAATCAGGTAATCCAAAGCAATTTTTGCCACTGAATATAAATTTCTTGCATAAAATACCAATTATAAGAACTCTGATTACTGCCGCAGTTGTACCATGATGCTTTTAATTTTTCTTTCATAGCAATCAATCGATCTGCTGCTTAATTCATATTTATTTAGATTGCATCCATACAGATGCCTTTTGGGTGCTGCCAGGAAAATTAATATGTACATATAGAGTATAATGTATGAAAAAATGATTTGACAACCATAAAATGCTCTCAAAGTATTAGATTACTATCATTATTTCCTTTTAAGTCTCCCTATAAGGCATTAAATTTTAACATCATTAATCTTAAAACCATTACCAT
This sequence comes from Zapus hudsonius, assembly GCA_004024765.1. Classification (NCBI taxonomy): domain Eukaryota; kingdom Metazoa; phylum Chordata; class Mammalia; order Rodentia; family Dipodidae; genus Zapus; species Zapus hudsonius. Next base: position 52,289 of record PVHP010001056.1, read on the forward strand.
GAAAAAACTGAGTTGTATGATCTTCCCATCTCCTATCCTCTCTTTGCCTTTTATTCTTCTTTCTTTCTTTTTTTTTTTTTTTTTTTTTTTTTTTGAGGTAGGGTCTCTCTTGGTTGCTCAGGCTGGCCTGGAATTCATTATGTAACCCAGGCTTGAAATTATGGTAATTTTCCTATCTCACTTTTCCCAGTAGCATACAGTAGGATTTCAGTACCATACTTACCTCTTTTATCTTTTAAAAAATGTTTTCAGTTCTTATGCATGTCCATTTGAAAACATGTCTCATTTCATATCTTCACAAATACGATCCCTTAGTGTCAGAAAATGCAGATGGATTTGTGCTCTGTATTTTCAGCCTATTAATATAATAGAAAAAAAATGTCAGCAATGTCTCCTGAGCCTTGGAGGGCATGATTGAATAGTAGAAAAGAAGGGTTCAGTGGAAGAGGCCATGGGAAGGGTGATTATAGTAGGTAATCAGAGGTGATTCTCATTCATTTATGTTCATGTATGATACAAAAAAAATAAAAAGCCAGACGTGGTGGCGCATGCCTTTAATCCCAGCACTCGGGGGACAGAGGTAGGAGGATCACCATGAGTTCAAGGCCACCCTGAGACTACATAGTAAATTCCAGGTCAGCCTGGGCTAGAGCCAGATGCTACCTTGAAAAACAAAACCAAACAAAAAAATTAGGAAGACTTAAAAAGGAACTTATAGGCCATGTTAATTAGTAACAAGGAATTAAGAAATATTAAAGTTATTTACCAACCACTTAAAAATATGTGTATTCACATCTATATATGTGTTCATATATAGACTTTAATGCTAATGTTCTTTAAAGAATAGTTAGTTTGACAATACTTTAATTTTCCAACAAAAGTTTAGTGCATCCAAAATGTAGGTAAGGCACACTTCCCTTTATAAACTTGTTACAGAGCTAATCTCTGCCACCCAGAAAAGCTATGCATTTGAGTTTTCTTGTGTTGAATTCTAGAATTCAAGACATATTTCCAAGAAAGAGGCAGAGATATCAGTCTCAAGAAAAATATACAAATGTCTAGAAGCAAAAGTCAAAGGCAGGTTGGAAGCAGCCAGGACCTTTGCTTCTGTTTGGGGCCCTGGCCATGCTCAGGGAATGGTGCACTTCCCTGCACAGGCTCGAAAGTGGCCTTGAGGATCAGTTCCCAGTCCTTGCCCTCAAATGTCACAGTGTTTACCTTCTGGGGAGACCTCAATTCTCTCTTCTGGGAAGGCGTTATGACTGTGGGTTTGTACCTTTTCGTTAGCCTACATCATTCTAAGGGTCTCCACTTACTAATGAGAATGCTGTTGACCATTTTCAGAAAATTTGCCCCCCGCTGCTCTGTATGCAAGGAGCCCATCATGCCAGCCCCAGGCCAGGAGGAGACTGTCCGCATCGTGGCTCTGGATCGTGACTTCCACGTGCACTGCTACCGCTGTGAGGTCTGTATGGGCACCCCGAAGCCTTGTCCTTGCCTGGCAGGCATTGAAAACCCTGTCAGCATTGGGTGTCTATACACATGGCAGTCATTACATTTGGAAAAGATGCTCTGCCTGTGTTAATAGACTTTAGTTTTAGCTCCGACATTAACATTTAGTGCAAGTGGCATTATACAAGTTCCCTTTCGCCTCTGAGTCTCACTTTCTCTGTACAAAGGATTCAGATTCCTCCCAGATAAATCTGTGACTGATTATAAATCACAGGACATGTGAATTATAAATCATTAGTGAGAATTGCTGTCATTCTAATTGTACAAGCTCTAGAGCATATCTGTGGTGCTCTGGTTGATGGCAGAGATGCCATCACACTCCCTCCCCCCCCCCCCTTGAGAAGAGCAAAAGTTCATTTCAGAGGAGTAGAAGTTTCTCATTCAAAGTCATAGAGATTCAATTATACACTAGCCAGCATTGATAAAGCCCTTAGAGGGTGAGATCAGAGGACTGTAGAGAGACAGAGCTGTAGTCATGCACATCATGCTGTGGGAATCGCAGTGCACACATGTAATTCAACTACAAGAGGAGGAGCTCAGCTGCAGCCCATGAAGACAGCCAAGGCAGAAAGCCATCGGTTTCACCTCCTGATCCCCAAGGCCACTGCATGGAGACAGTGACCCTAAAGTGTTGTCTTTTCTTCGTTCTACAAGTTACCCAGGCCCTCTCCTTTGACACAGTTTTCTTTTGTACGGCTAGCTCTTCTCAGGGTAGCACTTTCCAACTTCTTGCTGTAGGAGGTCTGCAGGAGGATATGAGCTTTCTTATTGCCAGATCCTCATTGTCCAACTAGAAGATGCCCCAGGACCCAGGCTGGCAAGGCTCAGAGAGCACTCTGAGCTTTGTCCATTCCTTTCAATGCCTGAGTTGTGACCATCTGTTAATGCATTGTGCTTTGTTTTGCCCTAAAGCCCAAGCTGTACGCCTCTCACCAGCCTTAATAAAGATAGAATAAAAAAACTGACAGCTTTTATGTAAAATTTTATGACTACAGAAGTAAACAGAACAACATTCAGCTGTCATTTTCTCAATGACCCGAGTGCTGAGGGTGTAAGAGCTAATAGATCCTTGAGAGGTCGTTTGACAGGTGGGAAAAACTTTGGTAGCCCTCCTGCATGGAGGAAGCACACTCTACATTTACCTGGAAATGGCTACAGACTTCCATCCCTACAACTCTCTCATCTTTTGGAGAGATCCTTAATCTGATGGTAAAGATTCCGTAGGGATTCTTGCTGCTGGTTGAAAGAGCAATAGCTGCAAGTCCAAATCTATGTGCCCCTTCCCTTGTGTTTCACAGTAACTGACTTAGAGGGGGTTATTCTTCACCACTCATACTTATGACTGAGAGAGGGGAAGCAGGCGAATAGCCCACACTATGGAAGCCTTGATTACAAAGCTGAAGACTAGATTTCTTGTGTATGTATGCTCTCTGTTTTTATTTACACTGACTTCATCTGTCTTCACCTTCTCAGGATTGTGGCGGTCTTCTGTCGGAAGGAGATAGCCAAGGCTGCTACCCATTGGATGGACACATCCTTTGCAAGAGCTGCAACTCAGCCCGCATCAGAGTGTTGACCGCTAAGGCGAGCACTGACCTATAGGTTCACTAGCCTACTGAGGGCACGGTGCCCAGAAAAATCATACACATGAGAGATAAGAAAGGAAATGGAGAAATAGAGGCACAGCAATTCCAGCTATGGGACAGGCTCTGTTCTTCTTCTGCTGTTCATTTCTCTTTCAAAGCACTTAGATGATGAGATTTTTTTTAAAGTTCTTACCAAATACACATTTCACATTTAATCATGTAGGGCCTCCATAGGCCTTTGTTCCAAGGACTTCTACATTTTTTCACGGATTATGCTCCATCCCATTCACTTCTGCATTCCTGTAACTTGTAATCCCCCCATGTTTGTCTCACTTTTCATCTGGTTGAATAGCATTTTAAGTATGGTATTTGCTCTCAATGGTTTTTCCTAGATGAATGCGCCAGCTCGCAGGTGCTTTTCGCTTGAAGTCTCATCCGAACATTTCTCTGTTGCCTTATGGTTATGCAAGTCAGCCATTCTGTTACTGGACACTAAAGAGCAGAGTGTGGTCTGCTCATATCTTCTGGAGAGAAAAAAGAATCACACTGCCTATGTTAAGCTATAAAGAATTTAACTGGTAAGATACATAAATTAAAATAGGCTCAAATTTAATTTGCCATTGAAATTCAAAATCTGTCCTGACCAGTGGTCAGTGATTGGTCCACAGCTACTGAATGGCAAAAAAAGAACTAAATTTCAGTCCTTTTCTAAAGAAATTGGAGAAATTAGAGATGGGATGTTCTAGCCAAAACATTTGCTGGGTCTGTGTGAAAATCTTGTTATAATTTGACAATATCACCTTAAGATTTTCCTTTCCACACTATCTAGACGTAATCAAGATAGATTTGTTTTTGTAACATTTCCAAAAGTGTTCCACTCTCCCAATTAAGAGAACTATAAATTTCCCCCTAAACTCTAAATACAGCTTCTAAAGTTAATATTTTCTCTAGAGAAAGATAACTATAAAAATGGTTCACATTCATTTTTCTCTCTCCTTCTTTCCTTCCTTCCTTTTTTTTTTTCGCTGCCTGACTATTGCAAACCAGAACACACATAAAATGAAGTTATGTAACTGTGTTTCCTTTACTTTAAAAAGAAAGGATTGTGAAACCAGTTTTATTATTCTCATAATCCTTCTGCAATTCAAATTACATATTGCATGAGACATTTTCATATCATCAATTTGACATTTACACCACACTTTCAAAGACAATCACTGAAAAACATTTGTCTTTCTGAGCTAAAAATATGCAGAAACTCTGCCTAGAATCTTTATTCAAACTTATTAGCCAGTGAAACGCTGCTTGCCAACTGCAGAGCTGTATTTACTAAGGTCTAGCATGCTGCTTTTAAGGAGAGACACCTACCTTAGCAATAAATAGCAAATTGCCTAGGGATAGGATTTCTTAAACCGTTCTTCATATCTCCCACAAATGTATACTTTTAAATTATGAAGTACTTTAAATACACAGAAGGTATAAATAATAATAATATAATGATTCCTTCTATAACTAACACCCAGCTCAAGAAATATAATCACAACTTCCAATATACTTTTTTTAAACTTAAATTCCCAAAATATATTTTTGTTTGTTTGTTTGTTCGCTTACTAGCTTTTGCCTTTTTGTGGTGAAGGGGATTGAAACTAGGGCCTCAAGCATGCTAGGCAAGTGCTCTGCCACTCAACTCTATCCCCAGCCCCCCCCTTTTTTTATGAAGTGTTTTTTTTTTTAGTCTGAGAGTTTTAATTTTAACATCTAGAGCAGAAATAAAAAAAATATGTCTGCATGTTTTAAATTGCAACCCATGCCTCAGGAATTCCAATTAAGTTTATTTTACTTGAATAGTAGTCCTCATAAAAGTGATTAAAAAAATAACTTAACCCCATGTCACCTCTGCTTATCTAAGTCAGCCTGTGTCTCACTTACATTTGGCGTTAAACAGTTCTGTGTTAGAACCTCCAAAGTAACTTATTTTAACAGCTTCCTCTGACCACTGTCATAGGCTTATCTTGCTTCTCTTATTTGGATCTTATATTTTTAATGATGCAAAACTTAATGAGATTCACGTAGGGGAAACAAGTGATGTAACGGCGACTGTGTCTCTGAAGTCCTGTGTTCCAAATCAAGGGCTAGACTGTGCCGATGGATGACCTCAGAGAACACTGACTGCTGACCATTTGGGAGGGAATAGAGCTGAGTTGATTCACTCATGTGTTTACTATGAAAAACTTCAGGAAATTGTCTTGAAGCCAAAAGCAGAGTCCGGTTTAATGATGGATCGGTTTTATCTCTGGAAATGCAGTAATAGTACTATAAATTTTGCCAACAGAGGAAGAACTTATAAAATATTTATAATATAAAAATGCAATCACATCTTATTTGCTACATTGAACTACTTATGTAACCAAATGTTTACATGTCAGAAGTTATAAGAATATGCTGCCCAGGCCCACCCCAGGGGCTCTGCTGGCAGAACTCTGCTTGCTTTCAGTCTTTATAGTTCCTTCTTTTCACATAACCTCAGAGTATCTACCAAAGATTTTTAAAGTAAATCTTTTTATATAGACTTATACTTTTTAATAATGAATATGCACATAACACGTACATGGAAATATTTAGATTTAGATGTATTTCACAAGGTTTGATTAGTAAAGGATCCTACCATACTTTATTCTAGGATTTCTTGAATATATGATTTATATCACTTTATTGTTTTCTTCTATTAGTCATTTGAGTTAAACAATGCCAAGTCACCCTTTATTGTTTTAGTTACCTGAAATTTTGCCTATAACAGAGATATAAAGATAATAATAGCTTAATGATTATACTCATATTATCTTTGGATATGTCGTCTTATTATCATTTAAATGCATAAATAGAAAAAATAATGTCTAGAACAGAATGTTTGTAAAAATATCACATATTTTTAAATATCAAGAGCACAATATTTGGCAATTCTGTGTAAGATGGGAAGCATGGAAAAAGAAACAACTATGCCATGGGCTTTGTAGAGCATATCAAAATCAGATTTTCTTTCTTTCTTATACTGCTGGGGATGAATTCCAGGGTCTTGTGCAAAATAGGCAAATGTTTTACTATAGCTAAACCCACAGCCAAAAAATAAGATTTCTTAATTGTTTGGATCTCCAGCTCATATTGACTCAGTGTGGAGTTCATTTGGCAAACAAAATTGCCTTTAAAGCTCAAAATTATGTTCCCGAGTCCTTGCATAAGGCTTCATAATTATGAGATGTTGACATCCCTGAAGCTCAAAGATGTGGGCTATGTTCCTGTCATTAACCCAGTGTTGCTTCTGAAGGAGCAACTTCTCTAAACAAAATTACTTCGTGGGTGTTAGGGTGGTTAATGAAGTAGACTTTAACACTAATTGTTTTCTATGAAAGATTCTGCAAAGATGTTTATGGTGGCGTTTCAGAGAATAGAAAACTGTTAACTACATTCAAACACGTACTTTATATGTGGGGCCAGGAGAAGAGAAGGCTCTTGCAGTGAGGGTCTCGTAGATCATTAATAGCATGCAGACAGATCCCTGAAAGCACAGTTGCCAACCATCTTTCTAGTTAGTACAAATCCTATTAATGTGAACCAGCCAGGAATAACAGTGTTATTTCTATTTGATATGGTTTGGGCTTCTCTTGTCAAATCTGTGTCAGTTGCCCCCTGATCCTTCCATTATCAAGTTTTGAAGGGTGTTGGGGAAATTATGGCAGCTGCTAGGGAGATCAGGGAAACACTGAAGGAACCTCACAGCCTCTCACAATTCCTCTTGGCTTGGAAAGGCATTTTTTTCATATACATTTCTAGAAATATTGCCGTTCTACCTTAGTATTTCACATTTGTAGTTTAAACAAGTGATTGTCCATCTGTTGCCTAGAGCTACAGTACATGTGTGTTATGAATGAAATATGACAGCATGTTCCATACCCCTGCTTTAGCCATCTGTAGGAAACCAGCAAACTGAAAAAGATATACCTCTGCAAAATGTGCCTCAAGTCCATTTCCTGAGATGGCTCTTTTGGTGCACTTTCATGGGAGACAATCAAAGAGCAATCCATAATTGTGCCTTATTTTAAAACAGTGTACACTACTGTGGCTACTTCTATAGAGCAATAAGAGAAATAATAACCCCACATCTCAAAGATATGATAAAATGAAAGAGAGAGAGAGAAGACTGAACTTTTCATCTTAATATATTCTAATGGTATTTCTTTTCTCCTTTTGGAAAGACTTCATGGGTCCCTAAATTTGGAGAGTATTTTTATGCCAAAAGGTGATATGTTGGGTGCTCTTCCTGTTTGTGTTTTGATCTCACTCTGGTTTCAATACTTTCATAAAGACAGAGATGTGAGCATGTGACACCTCTTCAGCATATATTTGTTTTAAAAAATTGCATCATTTCTTTAACTTAGTATTGAGCAGAGTAAGTTGGGAAATCTTGGTCTTGAGTCAGATATTATTGTGGTGCGACCATGGACATTTCAGGGCAAGTTATTCGCTTGACAGGTAATTGTAATTTATGCGCCTGTGCTCATGAAGCTGTTGTTTGCTTAGCGTGGCATTGTTTCACACATTTAAAAAGTAATCTGGCTAAAGCCATTGTGATTTGGTGAGAAGGCTAAGTCCTCTTTCCTTTCCTGACTTCTCGATCTTTCTTCTTTCTCCTGTTTTGCTTTCTTTCCCACATTCCTCCCTCCATTCCTTGCTAAAACTGCCCTACTTGGACTTTTGGCAAACATAATTAGTACACTACAGTTCTTATAAAGTTATGGTTAAAGTAAGGGGGAAGGCTACTAGAAAATATACTTGACATCCAGAAAAACTTTCCCTTCGGGGGCATATTTTCAAGTGTTTAATTTTTTTTTTTAAATAGAATGAGAGGAGATAGTGTTCTTTTGGTTTTATTTTAATGAGTCTTTATCAGAGTTACTATATTCTTGGCACATTCATTTATGGCAACTTTAATTTTCTTACCTATATGTCTTTCTAAGACAAGGTTGAGTTTTTGAAATCAAAAGCATTTAGCCACAAAATAATTGTTTTTAGTGATTACACATCATTTTATTCCATTGAAATTAACTTGATAATTTCCCTTATTGCCAGAGAAACCTATTATCTTTCCAAAATTATAACCCAGAAATACCTGTGTGTTGCAGTAATATTAAATTATATTAAATCCATAGTAATATTAAATGATAAAAATTGAATCCAACTATCCTCCATGTTTTTAATTATTAAGGTGAAAATTGAGCCACACTATGTAATTGGCTTAACACTAGAATTTTTCTCAGAACATAGATTGCAGACATATTTTCCCTTCAATACAGAAAAGTACACTAATTCACTTCTGTTTTAATTTCCTCTTTCTTGTATAAAAAGCTCTACACGATAATTTAGTCAGCATTCATATGACTTGTTTTGTGGAGAACTCTGCAAAAGACATTTTCCAAAGGATTAAGTTAGTAAAAAAAATTCCTAAAGTCTTTTGTTTTTATTTCTGATTGTTATTCAGTACATAGCAATTTCTAAATACACTGATTATATTTTTTTTAAAAAATGTTAGTATGCTGCCAGTGACAAGAATGAGAAAATCCTATAGCTAATTCCTTTGTAGTACTTTAAGATTCTTGCAGGAAACCTTCCCTGCTGGACAAGTTTCCAAGTTTTCCGTGATAGCCATCCACTCAGAGGCAAGAGAAAAGCCATCTAATTCCAATGCAAATTCACTTACTATGCCCAAGAAGTGGAAGCTTTATTAAAAGCCACAAATGTTCTGAAGATAACTTCTAAATTCTGTTTTCAACACTAGAAGTAGGATGTTCTATAAGGAATGTGTCACCATGTCCTTATGTGTTCTTCAACATTCTAGAGAGGTTCCTCAGTAGACACGACCATGGGCCTGAAAAGATATCATTGTCTGTTGTTTCCTAGCTGTTACCATCCAAATAGTTCTAGATCTGGCCACTACGCAGTACTTCTCAAAGCAGCCCAGCCTGACTCTGGTCTAAATTCTGAAGTGCTGCCTCCATAGTTTCGACCCCATCGACTCTTTCAACTTTTCCTCATTTAATGATACAGTTTCAATTCCTTTCATTCTTCTGTTTCCACTTTGAACACTTTCCTCCCTAAAATATTTTCGAACTATATGTCAGTATACTCAGTGAAATTTAGCATTCAGTGTGAGTCTAGTTATGGGAAATCACTTTGTTGGAGGTTAAAGGAAAAGGGATTGAAGTCACTTGTAGGAAAACGATGGGCTCATTTGAAGGGAATTAAGGGATCACTGGTGTGGAAACAGTGCTCCGAGTGCAGGTTTTGATGCTGATAAATTCAAAGCCGTTCTGAAAAGAGAAAGCAAGCTAACCTATATGTCTTCTGCGAGATTCCAACTTTTTGCTCAGTTTATAACGTCTCATCTGTCTTTCCCTTTATCCCTGTTTTCTCAAGAATAGGACACTTCCTGTCCATGTTTCCATATTGAAAATCGGAAAAGGCTTCTTGATACTTTGCAAGGGATACATAAATGCTTTCTGGTTCTTTCATTTTGAATTCTCTTCCATTCGTTCTATGCTCAAGTATTCTGCCTAGAGATCATCTACTCTAAAGCAAGTAAACTTAGCTTCTCCCCATGATCAATTACACAATCTCCTTCAGAATCCATGATTTATCTTCAATTTTGCCACCCGGATCTTTATCCCTTAACTCACCTTGTTCTAATAATCATTGCTTAATCACTGTAAGGGAATCTGCCTATAAGCAGCTTTAATTGAGGCTAAATGTGGTAAATCAAACGGTTCAATGTATACTTCTCCCTAGAAAGTAATATGGCACGAGGCAGAGTAATTTTTTGCAGTGGCCTTTGTGGGACTTTGTGGAGGAAGTGTGATAAGATATATTGAGCTGACTTAATGGCTTGATTTAGAAGTTGGAGGAAGAACACTTAAGGCACAGCAAGAAGACACATCCTCCATTCTGGAAAGGCACTCTGTCTTGGTCTAGGTGTCACTGACTCAGGAATTGGCTCCTTTACAAGAGAAAAGCTTTCATATGTTCAGGGTCTCTGGGAGGGGAAGGGCACAGAGGAAAACTGATTAAATCGTTACATCCTTTTTCAATCGGATATAATCAGAAGAGTGGATGAGTTATCCAAACATAACCTGACATGTCTGATATGAACAGGAAGCAGCCCTTGGTGAGCTTGATTACAACATGAACGAGCATCCTTCTGGATGCACAGGTCCACTTTGGTAGCAGATGCCCTGGCCTTTCAACACCCAGATAGAGGAGGCCCTCTCTCCTTTCTTATTATTTCTTCTAAGAGGGGCTCTTTAGTCATTTTTTCCTGGTGGTAGGACTGTCCATCAGACTCCATGCTAAACAGTAATCCAGATTCCCATTTGAACAGCTCCTGCGGCAAGGGAATCATTGCCCTGTGAGGTGTTGCATTTCTTCCTTTTGTTCCAAGATCTTCCTGACATGAAGAAAGCCCCAGCCTATGGTCTGATGTCTCCTTGGTACCACACAAAACTCACCCTATGGTACATGATTGAATGTTGCCTTTTTCTTTCTTTATCCCTCCCATGATAATAGTTTTTTTTTTTTTGAGCAATCATTAAAAAAATCCTTTTTTTAAAGTTAAGGATTATGATAATCTTTAAGCATCCCTGAAAACAGGGAAAAGTATTTCTGAGGGTCACATATTAGAATTTATGTGTGTGGTGGTGTTGGTTTTCCTTTCTTATTTGGAAGACAGACTGTCCTGTCAGTTGCTGACATGGTTTCATGCCCTAACCCTGAGAAGATCTATTGGACCTACTGATAATGACTTTAAAAAGGTTTGGAAATGACAATGTACAATCTCCAGCTCTAACAAGGAAGAATTCAAAAGCAAAATACAATGGAACTATTGAAACTTGTTACTTCTGATCAGTAGTATCATTTCCCAAGGGATGAGATTTTGCTATGCCATAGTTTTGTGCAGAAATACAGAATTCTCTCACTGGACTGCTGTTTGTCTAGTTCTCACTAGTTTTCTGGGAGCATAGACATCCGTCCTCTTTCACTCCAGCTTTGAATTTGAGAGCCCTATAGGCAGAGTCGCCATCCCTCTCAGGGCAACACCTAAAGGCAGGTTTCTCTGCTGTAAAATAAATAATCCTGAGCTTGCAAAGTGATTTCACAGGTAAAGCAGCCCTAGGAAGAAAGCTATTAACAGCCCTACCCTAGAAGAGAAAGCTAGGATTCAGAATCTTTAAGAGATTAGCCAAAAACATGTAGCTGGGAAGGGTTTGATTTGGAGATGTACCCTGCTCTTGCAAAGCCAGTACTAGCTCAGAGAACAATGTGTGCTGCTCACAAATGGCACAAGCCCCTGTTAGGAAACATCCAGGGTAATCAAAGGAGCCATTGACAATCCATAGCAGATCCCCTGCTGGACTGTGGCATTTGAGATGATTTAGAGCTCACACACATCTTGCAGTTGTGTGGGAAATCGCTAGGAGTTCTGAGGAGCACCGTGGTGCAGTTTTAGGGGAAAGACCACTCGTAGAACAGACCATATGGAAGCACACGGCAGACTTCTTCAGTCAGAGTTGCTTTACGTTCTAATTAAATACCTCTCTGAACCTGTTAGGTCCAGAATACCAAATGAGACTATACCTTTAGAATTCAGTGCTATGCAGAATGTCTAGATCTTTAGGAAAAGCCTCTCCTATGGACCACCACATACATCCCACAGAGGCAGAGCTGCAATAGGTTAGCAATGCACATGACTCCATCCATTCACATTTACTGAAATGCAACAGGCATGTCTGATTCAGCCAACCCATGACCTTGAAAGACCTTGAAATGTCTGAATAAATGCCAGTGAACTAATGGCATTTCTGAGAGTTGGCCTTTGCTGTTTGACAGACTAGTCTTCCCAGACTGTTGTACTTTTGTGGTTGATATATCTTTATCACAAGGAGTTTGGTACTGTGTTGTTTAAACCAAAACAAAAACTACAACAGCAACAGAAACTACTTGGATGAGTCTAGGTAGATTCTAGAAGGTCAATAAATGGACATGTCTTTCTTCTCTTGAGCTGAAATCCTGGGGAAGTTCTGCTTTGGGGTGTATTCCTGGCGTTCTGTTTCTTCTCCTTTCTACTAGTTGCTTGATACAAGTCAAAATCTTCCAAACAATTGAGAAAATACCTTTTCACCATCATTAAGTCTAGGAACCCTCTAGAATAGTCTTACCGGGTAAGTTTCTCAGCTTTCCCCTGCTAGCCAGCATTGTCATGTATCTGCTTGTTCCCTCGGTCTGTTGGAGCAGCAAGTTAAAGAATGAATGGCTTCTCACCACTTCCCAGTCTTCCCATAAGAGTAATGCAGGTTACCAGTTGGATCAGGATGGTGATGGGCTTGGCTAAGACACAGCCACAGGCTGGAAAAGTGCTTCATATTCCTGAGAGAATTTTAGCACAGACGAGCACCTTACCTTAAGACTAGATCAATAGAAACAGCATTGTGAGAACTCAGCATTACCTAGAAGAGTGCACCTGAGGATATACTCACCTGTGTGGAGCTGAACCGTCTTATTAGAGGAAACACAGGCACAACAAAGTGGTAAATATGTAAAGCAGTCCTACAAAATTACTTTCAGTTGGAAACATCTTTATTAGTCAGCTACAAACGGAGTCAACTTTATATGATGTAAAGAAAGAAAATTGAATAAAAATTGTTTTTTCTTCTTCCACCCTATATAATAGAGTGCCCCAGATCCAGGGAAAGTACAATTGTATTGTCATATACCACACATACACACACACACACACACACACACACACACACACACACACACACACACACACACCTTCTAAGAAACTTGATCCTCCAAAATAGAAAATTTTAATCACTTCAGTTTTTCAGGCCAACAAATTAATAATTCCTAAACCTGACCCATTTTTGTAGCTGCCAAAAAGGAGAAGAAAAAGCTATTTAAGTTTTGCATGGATCTATTTATCTCTTTAAATATGCCAAAGCAATTTGAGGTAGAGGTGGAAAGCAAAGTATTTACTTATCTTGCTGGATTCCCATTTTATATTTCCCTCTGTCTGTCGAGAGAAGGGCAGAGAGCCATTCCTGATGCATCATTACCAGGGTATTGGGCTGCCTCTTGGTATGGTGATTGCTTTGCATTGTGCCAACGTGGAGATATTAATAGTTGCTCTTTTAAGTCCATTTCCTCCATCATGCAGGAGTAAATATTAACTCTGAATATCTTTGCTCACCAAATGATGTAGCTCTATTTATGAATCTGTTTAGAAAATATAGGAAATTCTTGCTTTCATCCATACGCTCCCTGACTGCGGTTTTTTTCTTTCTTTCTTGGAGGAGACTTAGGTATAGAGGAAAACGGTTTAGTCCCTCTTCATGTCTCTGTCTTCTTTAGACGACCATGACCCCATTTACTTGTTACAACAGATAGGAAACAGCTTAGCTGGGTTAGGATGCAATGGCCCAATGTGTTTCATTCTTTCAAACATAGACTTTGTGAGTAAAGGAGATTTTCATAATACAGATACCAACAATGGGATTGACTCTGTGTGTGTGTGTGTGTGTGTGTGTGTGTGTGTGTGTGTGTGTGTGTGTGTGTGTGTGTGTTTCAAGGTAGGGTCTTGCCCTAGTCCAGGCTGACCTGGAATTCACTATGTAGTCTCCTGCATTCCTCCTACCTCAGCCTCCTGAGTGCTGGGATTAAAGATGTGTGTCACCACACTCAGCTTTCATGTTTTAACTGTCAAATAATGAAAAGGAAATTGATATTTGGGTAGTATGTGCATTTTTCCAATCCCTCTTTCTACGTAGTTTCTAGAAGAAGAACAAACACATGACATATTCAGGTTACACTGCCAAATCCTCACACTGCCTCAGATCTTACTAGGTGGCAAATGGAGCTAGCCTGGTGTGTCCCATCTAGTGAAAGGGAAGAGTCTAGACTGAGATGTAACCTACTTGAAAGAGATGCAACACCTTAGAAACTAAATCTTGTCATAAGTACTGTACAGGGGAGTAGTGCTAAAATCATTCTACAGTAACCACCACCTTTAACTCCCCATTTATTTGCTTGGGAAAGCTGATGAACAAATTATTTAAGACATTTCCTTATTAAAGAAAGGTAGGCTAGTTCCCCCTCTAGGACTTGAATAATATCTTCATTCTTTTTCAGAAGACATATCAAAGAGCAGATAGACTTAAAGATGGCAAGATTATCTGATTCTTTAGCACGATTAAGATGTTCATGTGGAATTATGTGCTTTTTGTGAAAACCTAAATTTAGAAGCAAAATTTTACAGCTGGAAGGGAGGCTGAAGTTTGGTGTTGTCAGTGTAGTGAATTACTTTGTTTTTCCTTGGTTTGCTTTGTCTTTTAACCTATACCTTTGCCATTACTTTTAACAGATTTGAGGCTTCTCTTTCTCATGTGCAATTATGGGATATACAAAAGGAAAAGGAAAGAAGTTTCTAAGTAGCAGATCAGTGCCTAAAGTAGATGTGACATGAAGACACAGAGCCTGAGGATAGTAATTTTCCCTGAGCCACACACACGAGATTTTATTCCATGGCTTTGTCACAGGCTTTCTTCCTTCTGTGCCATCACCTTTGAGAAAAAAAAATGATTGCACCTTCTCCAAGTCTGCCTTTTTAACAGCTACAGTTGAGTTGGCAAGACTTCCCCAGCTCTGAATATAGCCATTTGCCGACTCTGGCCTCTTTGCGAGACTGACTCAAATCTGTGATCTTCTGCTCAGCATACACATCAGCAAAGTGAGAAGATGAGCACTAAATATAGGCTCTATTAACTTCACTTTTAGATGTACTGCCTTCAAAAAGTGCCTATTCCAAAAAGCATAAACGTTATTCCTACATATGTATGTACACACAGTACCCAGGGTCATACTGTTCAGCCTTCAGAAAACATACCATGAGAAGGGCTAGGTGCTGAGGTAAGGAAAGATTGCCAAGTGGAAGAATTTCATTCATGTCCAGTGTCCCCTACAATGGCTACTATGAAATGAACCACAAGCAGTCCCCCCAGGATTCCTTGCTGAAACAGCCACTTTGTATTTATGCCCCAGGAATGGTGGCACATTTCTGATTTTTTCCTATACGCCACCTCAAAGGAATGTATTTTCTATGGAATTGGAACACATTTAGTCAGGAAAAAAATGTTTAAGATAATTAATAGAGCTCTGGTCTATTAGGATACATGTCATATGTGTGTTTTATAAACTAAGTATTGCTGGGTTAGAGTGTCAGCAGGTTTCTTTCCTCTCTCAGGCTAACAGAGAAAACTAAAGAAACATCTTGGCTGTGGGGAATGTAGGCTCAGGGGGGCCAAATGTCCCTGCCAGATTCTTGAAGCATTTTTACTCTGTCTCCTAAGAATAGTAGTCCATTCTATTAGAGGGCGTTTTGTTTCTGTACTTCTGGCCCTGGTAGGTAAGGTAGATGCCATGTCTACAGGCCAGGTTTTTACCCATGGTGCTGAGAGAAGGAGGACCCAGGTAAAGATGAGGGAGATGGCAGATGATTGCGGAAGGGTTGAAGAGAGGACATGGTTCCAAAAAAGATTGCTCTCAATGTGTCGTCTGACTCAACCAGCTGCCACGTTACACTTGCCAGCTCGTTTCCTTTCCTTCTAAGTCATTGGCTCCATATTCCCCTGAATATGATGTCTGTTTAAGGAAAGAGAAGTGGGTCCACGTAGCCTTTCTGAAAGGAAACTTGATGTCCTTTTGGTCATCTTTCTACCCAGTTTTACCAAATGGAAGTAAGGGGACAAACTGGAAGATAGATCTGATGACATCTGTTTTTCAATTAAGGAGCCCAGTTACCCAAACCAGCAGTGAGGAAACAGTGGAGCTAGTGGTTAATGATTTCAAGATGGTAGCCATAGGAGCCAACATGTTACGATTCAGGTTGATTCTTTAAGGGAGAAGGGAACTACTACTCAGTCAGAGCATCTACTCTCCTCTTGGTGATCCTTTGACCTTTACCTTATCCGATTTCAACACCAATCGTTTTCTTCTTTTTAGATAGCAAACCTTGAGTGCTAGAAACTAGTTCAAAATTCTTTGTGATAAGGCTTTGAGATTTTCCTCCTTGGAAACAAATGGGCTGAAAGACACAACAAGTCCTTGCCCTGGGTTTCATTCTGATCCTGTGACGATAAGAGATGGCTTGATGTAGAGGCTAAATGATGTTTCTCAGGGACAGATCAAGGACAGGGAGGAGAAAAGAAAGCCAGGCTTTCTGTGTGCTAAGCGTGTCTAATAGGAGCATCAGCTTCTCAGCGGCTAATCACAGCCACAATCCCATCAGGATTGGCCGCTAGTCTGAGTAACGTTCCCTGATTTAAGGAAAGCCGCACAGAAGCAGAGAGAAGGGCCTTTCTCATTGGTGTGACACTTGACAGCGTCATGGTCTTGCTACAATATGGGTTTCTGTTTTGAACTTTTTGAGCAAATTGCAATGTATTCACTCCATCATAGACTACCCCTGACATCTCCAAATTAATGCCACTGTGCCTTAGGAAAATGAGAGAAAAAAAAATCCTGTTATAAGCAAGTGATTTAGATATTCTCTTTTGATTTTATGCATTATTCAATTATATTAAAACATGCTTTATTTACCTTTTATCGTTTTTTTCTGTCAACTGTTTTCCAGTGTTCTGTGAGAATATATATGAAAATCATATTCTTTTTTCTGTAAAAGAACTACTTTATTTAGAAATCCAATAAACTTCTTATTACATTTTCTTGCCTGTGTGTAAAATTCTTTTTGAGTCAAGTGGTCTCTTTTGTTTACTTTGAAACCCAGTTACTGTACTTCTTTTTTGACATCATTTACCTTCTCTATGGCCCTCCAAGAACCCATATGTCTCTCCAGTATCCCATGAGAGCTTGAAGCCCTTATTCCATTCTCCACCAGAACAGATGCGCTCATTACTGTCTGATGCATTCTTAAATCATTTCACCACTCTCTGCAAGGAAATATTCTTTTGCCTTTTGAAAGTAGATCCAAGTGAATGAGACTCTTGGAGTGAGGGTTACAGGGTTTCCACCCTCATCTGACTCCACTGACTTTTACACACTTTTTCTCCACCTGTGTTATAAATACTTTTCAGACATCAAGAATGCACTCTACAGGAGTGTGAACTCTTCCTGGGGAGATGTGAACAAAGGTCTACTCATCCCCAGATAGGGCACCACCAACAGACCAACACTGCAGGGTATGGATAACTCTAAAGGCTGCATCAGGGAAAACCCACCCAAGCAGATGAGAACTTGGATCTCACTACAGGATTGCCTGTTTAGAATCTCCTCCTCAAACAATTCTTACTCCCTTTTTTCCCATTTTTAAAATTATTTGCAAGGAGAGAGAGAGAGAGAGAGAGGGGAGAGAGAGAGAGAGAGAGAGAGAGAGAGAGAGAGAGAGAGAGAGAGAGAGAGAGAGAGAGAGAATGGGCATGCTAGGGTCCCTAGCCGCTGCAAACAAACTTCTGATGCATGTGCCACTTTGTACATCTGGCTTTATGTGGGCACTGGGAAATCAAACCCTGGTCATTAGACTTTGCAGGCAAGCACCTTAACCACTGAGCATTCTCTCCAGTCCCTCTCCTTTTAAAACCTTGAGAAGGGCCTTGTAAATTTCAGGAACTTCCTAAAACCTGAGAATTGTTCACTTAGCCTCCAGGAGCCTCCTTCCAGGATAGAATGTTTCAATTTGGAAGAGATTACAATACTCCACCCCTTCCTTGGCCTCTTATATTCCTTCTGTCCCTCTTCCTCCTTCAGTGTTCCCTGAGTCATGGAGTTGGTGAAGAGATTTTTGTTCAGGTTTCCCCACGAAACATTAATATAACAACTAGGCATGTTGAACAATGTAGGTATCAAACCTAGGTTCTGCCAAGGAGTCCAGAGTTGAGGTAATAGACGTGAGTGCAAATCACTATGAGGAAAGATGGGGAGAAGCCAGTACAGGAGGTGGAGACTTCACAGGTTCAAACCTTTGCAGTCACCATTTTCAATAGGTCTGGATTATTTTCCCTCCAAATATGAGAGTGAGAAAATTAGTAACCCACGATCATAATTCAATAATTTTTTTTTCACATTTGAAAGTAGCAAGTCTGCAGGAGAATGAACCCATCCAGTCCTCTAAGCCCAAATGGTAAGCAGAATTATAAGAGTAGCTCTTCTGTCTCCCACTCAGGCATCAGGTTTCAATCTACCAATGCTGGGCCATTCCTGAGAACTCCAGGTGGGAGGCTCTACCAAAGACTGCCAGATACAAGACACATTTTTGGGTAAATGGTAAATAAATCACTGTTTCTCAGGATAGTCATAACTTCTTGCCAGGAAGTTGTAAATAAGAAAGGACATATATGATGTAATCATATCTTCCCTTTGCCTGATTTTCTCAGTCATTGGGCGTTCTTTCCCAGCCCCCCTCCTCATTCTCTGAAGTCTGATACTATGCACCCACCCGTTTTCTCCTGTTGGTGGAATGAATGTGAGTTAGACAGGCTGTTAGAGATCACTCACCATGATCTGGCAAGGGAACATTAACTCCTAGACATATAAAGGCATTTTCCCAAGGTCACAAAATAATGACAAGACAGTGTGTGAATCCTAGTCTCTTGATTCTCAGTCCAATGCTATCAAACAGATGGCCTTAATAATGTGGAAAATAGTGACTCTTAGAACTGAACAAAGATGGAAGGATGTAATATCTTTAGATCCAAACTAAAGGAAAATAGAAAAGAAAAATTTCAGGAAGAAAGAAAACTTAGGAAGGAATACCAATAGTACAACAAAGAGTGCAGGCGTGCACATGGACACTCATGCACACACACACACACACATGCACACACACCACAGCACACACACCTAAGCAAAAAAAAAATCACAGGGAAAAGAAAATAGAATAATGGGCACATGGCATCTCATGGAAGAGACAACTTCTGTGGTCAATTGACAGAAGAAAGAAGAATGAAATTCCTCAGAGCAATGAAAACTCAAACCAATGTGCTACATTCTGCCAACTAGATCAGCCAAAATCTAGATGTCTGATAGTGTCAGGTATTGCAAACATAATCAGGGTAAATTGGTAAAACACACTTTAGAAAATACATCAACATCTGATAAAGACGAAGGTGTCCCAAATTCTACAAAGCAATGTGTTCATTGGTTTTCTGTACTGTACCAAGAGTGGACATAACTTAGAAAAAGGTTAATTTTACCAATGGTTATAGGTATATAATTTTACCAATGGTTAATGGCTCCAGGCCCTGTGATGTGTGGGTGTGGTGAGGCAAGACATCAAGAGGAGCACAGAGTGGAGTCTGGGAAGACAGGGCAGAGACCAGGATCCCACAATTCCCCCCAGTGACAAAACTTTCCAGTAAGCTCCACCTTTTAAAGGTTCTTCCACCTCCAAATAGATGAAAGGAAGGGGGTGTGATTGGCAAAAGTGATTAGGACGTTCTGTTTCATAACCAATATTTTTATTTCTCCAGTTGAGTTGCAGTTTCCTAGATAATTCATGTATATTACTGTACACTATAGTATGTGGTATGTGCGTATGTATATCACATTTTCCATCACAGAATAGTTTAAAAGAAATAGGAGAAATATTCACTGGTACTTCCATTTTCCGCTCCATGGCACTGAAGATCTCAACATACCCTTAATCATCAGCATATGTGACACAGAGACCATGGAGAGATCAATGAGAAGCAGTACCAACACTTGACAGTAGTTTGTAAATGTCGGGAGCAAAGCTCTCAGTATGGATCATGCAATCATAAGACATGCCCCTGTCTCTCTTCATGCTCCTGGCTCTGATCTATTTCATAAGGATTTTTTTCATGAAGGCTTCATTTTTTTCTTTATTGAATCTTATTACTCCCTCTTCCAAGTTCCCATTAGAGTGAAATCATACCACCATTCCTTGGTTGCATGCACCCAAATAGTCTCTATTCTCCTAGAGGAAAATTAAGTGATACCAATGTATGTATCTACCATAGCTGACATAACATAGGCCCTAAGCAAATGATTACTCAATGGAATTAAATTGATACTTATTCAATGTCCCTGGTCTCATGGCCAAAGTACAGAGTTCCTCTTTTTCTACCTTGGTAATTTTTTTTGCCTTGCTGAGAATCGTGAACAGGCATATGTGCTTTGATACCTAGATGAAACAAAAATTTATTTTACTTCTATTCAAGTTTCCATCTAGTCTTATTGTGTTTTATTCAGCTTTGTATGCCACATACATAAAAGACCTTGAATAAGTGTGTATTACATAGATAATTGAATGAATGAATGAATGAATGAATGAATGAACAGGGGCTTTTGTATGAAATGACAGGGTTGCAGAGTCTCTAGAGTTCTCCACAAAGGAAGCAGAGGTTACAGAGCAGGAGAAAGGCAACTGCCCTTGTTCAGGAGGAAAAGATTATGGATCAGTATAGATTTGTCCTTTGTTCCCTCTGGAATAATATTTATTGTATTATTTCCTCTCCCCTAATCTTTGTTAGTTTGCACGCAAAATATTTTCCCTGGTGGATTGTGAAGCATTATTTTATATTCTGTATTGCATTCTGGGGGAGGAGAGAAGGGGTTCTTGAATTTCTTCAAACACTGAAATTGCTCAACTAAAGGCTTCATTTTGACCATAACAGATGGCAATTTGGGATGTCAAGCCAGCTCAAACTATCCCATTGTTCTTTGTTCTTAAGTGGGACTAAATATTGATGAATATTACTTCCTCTGGCACTTTTTTTTTGCCACAGCACAATGGAAAAGTTCCAGGCTGTTGTTTTACTTCCCAATCTAGACGGAATGACTTCCTCACATCACAGCCACTTGAGACAGAAAAAAATAGAAGGGAGGAGCCCAACCTCCCAAGAGACTACACTGGAGTTCAGTAATGGAAGTTTTGCTCCTGGATTTGGTTGTTTTGTTGTGCTATGGTATTCACAAAAGCAATATCAAAATCCAAACTGGAACAGATATGGCCCATGTCAACTAGTTAGGGGCCAACACTTTCCCTTCCCATCCTGAGATTTACGGTGTCACCAGAGCGTCACCCCCAAGGGGTTGACACTGTAGATGCTCTTCCTCTTCAGGAACTCTGTGCCTTCAAAAACAAGTCCTCATACCTTTCCGCTGTCAACAGTTCCTCCTGCTTCCCTGTAGGTTATTCTTAGTTCTGCCTTCTCGGAAACAGTGATGTTTGCATACAGTACAGAGATTCAGAGACTTGCTCCTTGTGGACAAGATCACCAGAGACCTGTCTGGTGATGTCTTTACCCAGAGAGAGAGAGTGTGGAGAGATCAGCAGAAGCCAAGCTGCAGGGACATCTCCAGGGAATGGAACTGAACGACACTCTCCAAAGCTGCCTTCAGAATGTCACATGGATCCTTTCCTCTATGGCGCAGAATGGATAACCCAAATTATTTGACCCAAAAGCCTTTCAAACTGAATGAGCCCCAACATTTTCTATACACACTCCATCCTAAACTGTGTGAGCTCTCTGTCCTTGCCTTACCCAGCTCCTTCTAGCTTTAGTCTCCAGCAGTTTCTACCATTTGGCTTTTTTTCGGAGCAGTCAGCATTATGGTCCGCTTTCCCCCTCTCCCTCTGTGTTGGCTGCAGGAATCAACTGTCCCTTCCTGTTTGCCCAGAAAGCTTGTTACCATCTGTCAAGGTGGGAAATCTGAGAGCTTTTGCTTTGATTCTAAGAGGCCTAGACCATTCTTCAAAAGAAGGTTACAGCCCCCTCCCCTCTTGGAAAATTAAACCACTGTGGGATTCACTTTTCTCAGGGTGTGAGTCATCTCTATAACATTTGAGTTTCCAGTCATTTTTAGGGTCAAAGGAAAATCCAGCCCCCACAGGACCTTTAAGCTCCCTGGGAATTAGGAGAAAGGGTTCATTAAATGGCAGGGATGATTGTCTTTTTCTTTTCAACTGCAACTGGTGGCCCAGAAACCACAGCCATCAAATGCAGAGGCTCTGCTAAATCATCACTATTTCAGCTGCTAATTAGAACTGGGGCTCACAGCAGAGGAGTCTGTGGGGCAATAAACCACTTCTTCAAGTGGTTAAACTTCCAAGCAAACACACTTTGATGACCACAGAACCATTGTCTTGCAAAGGTTTGAGACAAGGAGCAGTCCTGCAGGAATGGAAGATCGGGGGTCTGGAACTCTGAATGTGCCCAGGTACCCTGTCTCATCTGGAAGACACTTGCTTGACCTGTGTGGTTCTGGTAAAATGCCTCAGCAGGGGACCATATTTGTGACAAAATCAAAGAGGTTCCAGTTAGAAGGAATCTCACTAAGCTTCTGACACATTGAGTGTCTGAAGGCTCAGGCCTCCTGGGAACGCATAGCTAGTAACAGAGTCAGTGAAAACACCTGCTACTTCTGGGTACTAGGCACCCCCAGGTTGAAGAAGTGGGTTCCAGAAAGAGAATGCAGGAACAAGGAAACCCAAGTTACCTTTTTTGTTTGTTTGTTTGTTTTCAATGTAAGGTCTCACTCTAGCCCAGGCTGACTATATACACTCTGTAGTCCCAGGCTGGCCTGGAACTCACACCAATCCTTTTACCTCTGCCTCCCGAGTGCTGAGACTAAAGGTGTGTGCCACCGTGCCAGGTTCCAGTTAACTTTTACATGGAGTTATTCCATAGCAAAAGTATAGGCATTCTCTCCAGATTTTTTCAGAAATATTCATTTATAAACTTGAAAAAAAAGATTGGGTAAAAATCTATATGCACGAGGTAGAAAAACAGAAAGCACAAATCACATGAAAGAAAGTCTCATCCTTCTGTTATTGCATCACCTAGAGTTTGGTTTCTCAAGTGGACACTATTTTGAGCTGGATAATATCTAGTTCTTAGGACTATTCTCTGTATTGGCAGATGCTTAGAGCATCTCTAGCCTCATGTTTATGTATTTATGTATGTATTTATTATTTGTTTTGTTTTTTTTTCAAGATAGGATCTCGCTCTAGCCTAGGCTGACCTGGAATTCACTATGTACTCTCAGACTGGCCTAGAACTCACAGTGATCCTACCAAGTGCTGGGATTAAAGGCATGTGTGCCACCACACCCACATTTAAAATGAACAAAAATATGTCACCAGGCTGAGGAGAAGGCTCAGTGATTAAAGGCACTTACTTGCAAGCCTTGACTCCTGAGTTCAAATCCAGTCAAGCTCAGTGGTGTAAGCATCTCATACATGATAGTGGTACATGAGCTTGTTTAAGCAGCCAGAGGCCGTGGCATGCTGCCCCCTTTCTCTCTAATAAATAATAAATAAAGAAATGACTAAATAAATAAATATTTTTGAAGTTATGTCACCAGACATCACCAAAGCCCACTAAGAAAAATCACTGCATTGACAATCAATCTCTAGACATAACCAGAGACATTACTTGTTCTGGCTTGTTTTCCTATAGGTATATAAGTGAATATACAACTATCACAAAACTTGCTCGTACAATGTATCTAATTATTCACAATAAATAAGTTTAAAAAAGTGCAGCTGTAGCATGTTATTTTGTATTTTCATTTTTCACCTATGCTGAACATTTTCCTTTACTCATATCTTCAACATTCCTGCTCATCACGTAGGTGTGCGATGGTTTACTTAACACCCAATTTATGGACATAATTTCCAAGTACAGAAGGAACATGAACACACAAAGAGAAATTGTACTCTCTAACCTTCTAAAATGGGAGGAAGAAGACAGAATGCATAGTAGTAAGAAAAGAAATACACTGCTTCCTTCCCCTTACAAAAGAAAGTGGATGGATTCTCAAGTCATGACCTGTTGATTCTTCTGTGCTCTTAACCAGTAAGAGCCTGCTCAAGAGTTGCTGGCTAAGAGTGAAGTACAAAAAGCCAGGAGAACTTGAAAAAAATATAAGGGAAGAGAAATACCTTAAGGATGGTAGCCAAAGGGGGTGCCAAGAATGAGGAGCCCTGGGAAACAAAGAGAAACTAGGTGCAGAGTCTGAGGATGAGTGGGTGATGGGACACAGAGCAAGTGTTGACATGTTCAACACTCCCACCACCCAAACCAGTAAAAGCTCACCGTACTTCTTTCTGGTGGCTTAGGTACCAAATGCAATGAGGGATATGTGGGGTGGACTGTATTCATGGATATATAGTGATACACTGGAGGAAAGTGATAGCAGAAGGGGAAAATCAAGAGTAGAGATGGAAATGTGTGGACAGAACTTGCAGGCAGAGCAGCTAGGGGCACGAGAGGCAGCAGATGATATTGGGATTTGGGTCATAAAGTGTTCATTATTCACTAGATGAGTGCTAACTAGTCAGGCTTGACTGTGAGAGGTAAAATGGCCTCACATTTATGTATTTATTTATTCAGAGGTACCAAAAAGCTGGGGAACACTTTGTCAGACTACACTTTGGGGGGGTCTGGTCTATAGATAATACTTCAATGACCATTGTAGCAAACATCATTGCACTTGGCTATTTTAAAGACTATACATTCAAAATGGAATGACAGGGAATGTATGTGCTTAAGGCTTCTGATATATTGTCAAAAATAGATATATAGCAGAGTCTGGTACATTGTCAAAAACCTGTAGAAGAAATCTTTAATGCTAACAATAATTTCCAATGTTAACATATAATCACAGAGAGAGCCGGACTCTAGTTTTCTCACTAGTTCACCAGCATCAGTATATATTCCTCCCATTTTCTAGACAAAGGAAGTTTGCCCATGTTCACAGAGTGAACCAATAGCAAGAACCAGGACCTGTGTCTGCCTGACTCTCAGTTCTGCACTCCTCCTTATCTGTGATGCCACTTCCTGTGTCAGAACTTGGGAAGGTAACCAATAGAAGACAGTCAATTCTGGCTCTGTCATGCTTCTGTGTAAACTCGGTGCTTTGAAGTTGAAGTCCAAAGTCTTTCAATGGCTTGCCAATCAACCCCTTGTTAATCCAACAGTTACTTATATCTCTGTGTTTTTTTTTTTTTTTTTTCGAGGTAGGGTCTCACTCTAGCCCAGGCTGACCTGGAATTCACTATGTAGTCTCAGGGTGGCCTCGAACTCATGGCGATCCTCCTACCTCTGCCTCCCGAGTGCTGGGATTAAAGGCGTGCGCCACCACGCCCGGCTTCTCCGTGTTTTTTTTTTTATTATCTTGAATGCACAAGTCTCTTTTATCAACATTGTTTTTTAAGTTCTCAAATGCACTTTGCTTTCTAGAGCCCCAGAGCCTTTATTCTGTCTATCCCCCTGTTTTTATTAAGTAGAAACTTGGTATGGATCACTCATGTGTTGGTATGGACCCTCTTTCTCCTCGTCCAGCTTTGGATAACTTCTGTTCATCCTTCAGACTTAATTTAAAGGTTATTTCCCTCCTAACTCTGATATTCTAGGTTATGTGCTCCTAATGTTTCTGTTCCAGTTTGAATCCACAATGTTGTCCAAAATTTCATGTCCTGAAAGCTTTGTTCCAATGCAGCAGTTCTCAGAGGAAGAAAGACTTGTATGACCAAGTTTCTGATCTTCTCAGTGGATTAATCCAGTCAATTTTAATAAGGAAGGGGGTGGAAACTTTTAGAGGTGGGACCTAATTGGAGGCTTGAGGTCACTGTGGCTATGCCTTTGAAATGTATATTTTGCTTTGATCCCTGCTTCCTGGCTGCCATAATGTGAGCAGCTTTTTTCTCTCTGAAGTGCTCCTACCATACTGTGCTGTCTCACAACTGGTCCAGAAATAATGGCGTCAAGTTACTATGGACTGAAACCTCGGAAAGTTTGAATTAAAATAAATGTTTCTTTGTATAAGTAGATCTCATTTTTTGCCACAATGACAGAAAAAGTCGACTAACACAGTCTCTCTGTGCTTCCCCACAGTATTTCCAGTACTTATAAACTTTGTGTCAGATGTGTGCACTGTTCTGTCTGGGCCAGCCACCTTTGAGCAACACAGGACCTAATCCAGATGTTTAAAACCCATGATCAATCCTTGCCTATTTAGAATAGATGAGTATACTCCAGGTTACTGGAATCTCAACCACTTCTGAGGGCTTTGTAATACAGCCTGATTCACTCATCTGTGGTCCCTGCTTTGCACCCATAGGCATTGGAGAAAATAATCTTTGCCATAGACAAACATATTTCCTATTTATGTCAGAGTGAGTCTTCCAATGGTGAGCTATCTGACAATGGTCTAGACCCTCTCTTTATGTTGCAACATCATCTTTTCCATATAACCTCTGGTCTTGCCAACATGACTGGGATGCCAGAGGGCAGGAATTAGCTATATCAACCAGAGTATCTCATGCCAGGTGGTCTCTGTGCAGGGAGCCAAATTGAACTGAATGCCTGTCTTGGCAACAGATAACTTTCCAAGACTCAACAACTTGCTTCCAGCCCAGCCAAAGGCTTGCTGCTCTGAGGCAAATGTCACTGTGGTGGAGTTGTCTTAATGAGAAGGCATGCCTTCCTCTCTTCTGGGGGAGTTTCCTAGAGCGATGCTCTTAGAAACTCCTTGGCAGGAATCCTGAGCCAGGCTTGGCATTGACAGCGTCCTCCTGCTGGCGTTAACAAGCCTCTTATTTAAATGTAAATGAGCTCCCTGTGCCAGTTTGTGAGTGAAACACATCGCTTGTGTTAAACCAGAGCTGGGAACGCTGCAACACACCAAATGTCGGCTTGGTTTTACACGTCCTCGCCACATCCGCGGTTCTCTGCGTAGCTCTTTGCCTTGTCTTCCCCATCTGTGGAGTTGGTTCCGTGGAGTCCAGAGGTCTCCTCAGATCCGGGAATCTTCTTTGGTGTAACCTTCAGACAGTTCCTTAGATATGCAAAAATGAAGACGTGGTAGAGTAACACCATATCAGAACCAGTCAACAAAGAGCTTGCCAAGGCCCACCAGGTGAGCTGCTTTGACTGGCTCACTGGCTGGGTCAACTGTTTCCAGGACCTGACCTGTGACATGCATGCTTGGGCCTCATGCACACTCTTCCTTTTGCCAAGAATGCTTCTATTTCTACATAAATGCATGTTGTAATCTTGTCTTATATCTGGCGCAACTTAGCTATCCGTTACCCTACTACTAGCGCCACAGACTCTCTTGTCCATATTTTAGCCAATATTCTATTTTGGTATTTCTCTTCATTTCACATATTCCAGGGATGACTAGCATCTAGAATTTCTCCTCCTAGACATGCCAGTATCCAAAATAATTATGACTTGCAATATGTAGATGCTGGATTGTTGCTGTTTTCATGTACCCTATATAGCTGGACCCTGTGTGCTTATTGAGGTCAAGGCTAAGTCTCAGTGGGTAGCTGCAGATGCTACTCAAAACTCTGACAAAGGAATAAGTGAAAGAATGGAGAGGAAAGTGGAGAAAGTCTACTTCCTTATCAAGATCTTACTACATGAGTCCATTAGGGTTTCATTCTACTTCACCATCCTTCAGTCTGGAGTCTGGGATCTAGCCAAGTGTATTAGTCAGAGTTCTCCAAAGAAGCAGCCAATAGAAGCATATATATATATATATATATATATATATATATATATATATATATGAATGAATTGACTCACACAGCTCACACAGTTATGGTGGCCAACAAGTCCCACCATCTGCTTTCTGCAAGAACCAGAAAAGCCAGTAGTAAAACTTAGTCTACATCCAAAGGTCCAAAATCTGGTATCCAAGGGTAGAAGGTAGAATATTCAGCTCAAGAAGAGAGAGAAAGAATTTGTCTTTCTTCTGCCTTTTTAGTCTCACCAGGCCCTCACCAAATCAGGTGATTCCCACTGGGGAGAATAGATTTCCTTTGCTCAGTCTACCAATTGCAATACTGTGCTCTCCCAGAAACACCTTGTCTCCATCCACTTTGTGTTTCTATAACAGAGCATTAAAGACACAGTAAAGACTATTCTTCACAGATATGATGCCTGGAAAGTCCAAGGTCAAGATACTTACTGGCTCCTGGTAAGAGCTGCTCTCTGCTTTCCAACATGGCACAATAACTGCTACGTCTCCCAGAGGGAGTAGTGTTGTGTCTCACATGGCAGAAGACAGAACGGGATGAACTCCCTTCATCAAGTCTCTGTATGATGGCAGAGGTCTCATGGCTGAATGATCTCTCCTGACTGTCACACTGGTAACAACTAAACTTTGGAGAGGACACATGGCACATAGTCACAGACACAGATAATGTTCTACCAGCTCAGTCAGCTGGACATATAAACACTCCAAGTGTTCATTTTAGAAAACTGAGTGAGTCTTCAGGATGAACTACAGACACTAAAGATATCTCATGGAGGTCCTCCATGAGGAGTCCAATGGGCGAAACTCGGGGAGGAGATAGATGCATGTGATAAGAAAGAAGTCCCTGAGAGACAAGAGATTGCTTTATTAGGATATTTGAAAGACAGACTTTATTATAAGCCTTTGTTACAAAGCTTTACTTTCTGCACCTCAAAGTTTTGTTACTGCCTCAGCCTGTAAAGGACATTTCTGATGACCAAGACCAGACTAAAAAGCAACAGACCCCTTCCTCCCTGCCCAAGCCCAGTTCCCATCCAAACCCCTTTACAGAGTTTTGTGGGTGGCTTATCCTGGAGAAGAGGATTCAGAGTATCAATGATGCCTCTTGTTGATCACAGTTCTCAATGTCAGATGCATCTTTGGAAGGCAGAGTAGGAGGCTGGTAGGATCTGTTGGGTTTGCACAAACCTAAGAAGACAGAACAACAGGCGAGAGGGTGTAAGGCAAAGGATATACATCTCCTCCTTCTCAGGTCACCAGTGACAGCCTTCAAGCCTGCAGACAGGACCCTTAGAGACAGGTGACTTGACCTCAACCTGAGATTCTCACAGTGCTGAGTGGAAGCAGGAGATTTCCACATTTCAGTCCATGGGAATTGGCTCTGATCAAGGAAGTGGTAGGAGAAAGGAACAAAGGCAGATTAGTTTTGCTGACACTCTGTGAGTCCATGTGAAATCTTATGGGGGACCTTAGCTATAAATGAGAGAAATCACAAAGGGAAGTAATTATTGGAAAGTGAGTTAGTGGTAGGTTGTATTATCAAT
Source organism: Zapus hudsonius (assembly GCA_004024765.1). Classification (NCBI taxonomy): domain Eukaryota; kingdom Metazoa; phylum Chordata; class Mammalia; order Rodentia; family Dipodidae; genus Zapus; species Zapus hudsonius. The sequence goes on from PVHP010001056.1 coordinate 81,558, forward strand.
ATTTCAATTAAAAACTAAGAAGGCCCCAATAATTTTGTGATTGCTATGACACCAAGTGTTTAGTTTTGCCTCAGCATCTAATGTGCTGTGTGATTAAGTCCTTTCCTTTGAGGATCGGTTTTCCCATCTGTGAAATGAGACTATTGGGTTAAATAAATCCTAGGAAAAATATTTACTTAAAAAGATTAGGGTCCAATGCAGACACTCATTAATTCTTTCATCTAGAAATTATTATTAAGTACCTACCTATCACATATGGGCAGTATCCGAGGATCTGCAGGTACAATGTAAAGATGACCAGATATGAGACTTTCTCATGTGGATGTTTCAGTCAAGGAAGTGAGTCAGCCATTAAAAGATAACACTAAAAATGAAATGATAATAATGATAACATTATGAAAGAACAAAACAATGGTTCTTTGAGAATAAAAGAAAGATTTCAAGGACTCAGCGTTTCACAGTGCATTGTAGCAGAAAAAAAAAATATATGGTGGGATCAGAAAAGAAAGAGCATGAACAGAGAGCATGAAAGTGGAGATTGGGTCAGAGTGGCCGGTCATAGAAAAAGAAAATGAAATATACAAAGAACTGTCCCAGAGACCCAGTTAGAAGAGCGGTTTTGGAATTAAGTAGCCCAGGAAGCCCCTTGATGGAAATAGCCTCAGGTTCTTTATCTTAGCTTATTACTTTCCCTATTCTTTACACAGGTAGCATAAAGCCTTTTACAGACTAAGGACTTCATGTATGTTTGTGAAATAAATACGTTCTTCACCTATACAAAAAAGGAGATTTAGTAGGGTAAATAGATTATATCTGGCACAGCCTATTAGTCCCTATAAACAAGGCTGAAATCCAATTTTGAAAACATATAGCCATTTATAACAAGATTTTAAAAATATATTTATATTTGCAAGGAGAAAGAGGAAGGATGGGGAAGGGGACATGAGAGGGCCTCTTGCCACTGCAAACAAACTTCAAATGCAAGACCATTTTGTGTATCTGGCCACGTACCTGGGTACTGGGGAATCAAACCTAGGCTAACTGGCTTGTAAGTAAGCACCTTTATCTACTGAGCTACCTCCTCAGCCCTGGATGTTGGTTTGACTTCAATGACAACTTGACTCCTAAGGAGAAATTTCTATTCTAGTGGAGGCCTGATGAAGAAATGTTCAGTCCTAGGACACTCCAGGTGGTATGCACTTCCATGGCACAGCCTTCACACACAAACACCCTTCCTCCCACATTCCATTCGTACTTCTTGTTACTCCATGCTACATTGTTCTGACACAGAGCTTGCTTAACACAGTCTCTCTCCTGTGGTCTACTTTTTTCCTCCTCCTAGTGGGATATTAGAGCAAAATGCTGTTTGGAAGGCTGACAAGCCTGAGAGTCATCAGATTTACAGCAGCATGGGGTCAGAGGCTAAGTAGAAAGTGTGTAGATGTAAAGCATCTACTTCCTTGAAATACTGCCTTTCTCTGTGAAATGGACACAGGAAGTGATTTATTGCTCTTTGCTTCTCTTTATTTGAAGAGTTTCTGTATTACTTTCCAAGAGCACAACCTCTATCCAGACATTTGGCTGGGTGCTGCTGCTGGTGAGGGACCTCTGAGGGCTTCTGTAAATGAGAGCAAGAGGAGTCTAGAGAACTTACCTTGCAGAAGCTTGGATTCAGCTAGGATTCAGGCTGCCTAATTAGCCTTTGACGTGAGCATTTGAATTATGGAAATGGATTCCTCGTCTTTGGAAAGTACAGTACAGCCTGATGCCTCTTCTAATTTCCTGGAACAATCTATGCTTCTTGTACTTTTCAAGATCAGAGAGTAAGCTACCTTGACCTGAGGGCCTAAGATAATCCTGCCCATAGATAATTCATATCTCCTGTGGTCTCCAGTTATCCAGATGGCACAGTTTCACAATATGTTAACAATGAACTGTGTTTTTCTCTCTCTCCCTTCTCCCTACTCTCTCTGGGGTTGATCTGAAGCTAGGTTATGTTCATCCTGGGATGGCGTCTGCATGAAGTTGACTAGGAACTCTAAAGGAATGGGCACCAAAAAGGTCCACAGAAAATGTTAAAAGGAGGAATGCTCATTGCCAGCTTATTTGCCTCTGAACTGCCTGCTGATTCAACTCATTCCAGAGCACAAGAAAATGTATACTTACCCAAATCAGTCCATATAATAATAATAATAATAATAATAATAATAATAATAGTAATAAGACTGGAAGATTTAGGAGCCCCAGGCCACTCTAATTGGGGTGTCCTAGGCCATCACAATACCTTAACATGGGAACGAGGTAGCACATTGTAGCTCTAATGCCTGAAGAGTAGACCTGTGAGTGCTGTCTGCACTCCTGACTGCCTATATACACTTGAATTGAGGTAGCAGCATGAGGTGTTTTGCCTCAGCCCATTGCCAAGGTCAATAGAGAAAACTGGAAGGAACAAAATGAAGTATCTCAACTGATGCCTGAGAAGGTGCTGTCTGTGAGAGCAGGTACAAGTCACGGCCTTGGGCTTCTCAGAGGTAGTTGCAGGGAATTTTATGTGAATCATAGGTATACAATGTGGACTTGACAAGGATCAGAAAGGTCTATTTTAGCACAATAACCATGCCCTCAACACTTAACAGGAGGCTCATGGAATATGCGGAAAATATGGGACTTCTTCTGACAACTAGTCATGACTATTAATCCATAAATACATGTTTAATGTCTTAGCATATAAAAAATAGTTACTACATGTTATACAAGAGCTTCCATTACCTTGCATGTTCAAGGCCCTGGGTTTAATTCCAGCACCAAAAGAAAAAAAAAGAATTTCTTATACTGACATATAAATACTAAATATCTTTGATTTACTTTATCTAAAACTCTAAAACATCTTTATTTAGGGAATATTTACTTAGCATTGTAAAATTTTTTAAAAATATTTTATTTATTCATATTCAAGCAGATAGATACAGAGAGAGAGAAAGAGAGAGAGAGAGAGAGAGAGAGAGAGAGAGAGAGAGAGAACACCAGGGCCACCACCTTTTGGGTCTGGCTTATGTGGGTACTGAGGAATTGAACCTGGGGCCTTAGGCACTGAAGGCAAGTGCCTTAACCTCTGAGCCATCTCTCGAACCCAGCATTGTAAAAATTTAATATGTATTTTCACCTAGATTTTAAATGAATACCCATATATGTAATATGTGTTATCTAAGTAGTTAATATAGATAAGATGCACACACACACACACACACACGTGTGTGTGTGTTCTGTAAGGCTTATGAGCACCAGAGCACTATATGTGTGCACAGCTCATTCATGCTTCCTCACTTAAATGCAAAGCCCTCAGTTTCAAACCTGCCACATGTGATCCCAGATCCATCATTTCCTCTGTTAGTCAGCTTTGTGTCACTATAACAAACATCTGAACTTGACTTATTTAGCTCACAGTTCTGGATATTCAAATGTATTGGCGTGACTTGTGGTGAGGGCCTTACAGGGTGTGACACCACGTCATGGCAGAAGCATGTGTGTGAGAGATATCGAATGGAAGCAGAAAGCACGAATCAGGCAAGAGGGACCACCAGCCTGGTTCCTTTTATAACCACCTTTGACCAAAAACTAAGTTACTCTACCCTGGAGAATTATCTTAACCCCTTTCTTTTTTTTAATGTTTTATTTATTTTTTATTTGAGAGAGAGAGAGAGAGAGAGAGAGAGAGAGAGACAGAGAGAGAGCACGCCAAGGCCTCCATCCACTGCAAACGAACTCCAGACACATACACCCGCTTGTGCATCTGGCTTTATATGGGCACTGGGGAATTGAACTCAGGTCCTTCTGCATTGCAGACAAATGCCTTAACCACTAAGCCATCTCTTCAGCCCAATCTTAATCCCTTTCAGGGGCATTCTCTCAAAGAGTCCAGAACCTCCCACTAGGTCCCGCCTCTTAAAGGTTTCACCACATCCCAGGATCATTACCCTAGGAACCAAGCTCTGAACAAGGGTTGAGCTTTGGAGGGACACTCAAGCCATTTCCAAACATCAGCACTTCTTCGTCACTTCAACATTGCTGGCCTTCCACTCACACAGATCTGAGCAGCCCCACATCTGCTCACCGTAAACAGAGGACTGGCTTTATATAAGATATAGTTTAATCAGAATGATGGTGCACACCAGGAATCCTAGCACACCAGATGCTGAGGCTGAATGACCATGAGTTTGAAGCCAGTCTGGGCTTTCACTGATCCTGTCGAAAGAAAGAAAGAAAGAAAGAAAGAAAGAAAGAAAGAAAGAAAGAAAGAAGGAAGGAAGGAAGGAAGGAAGGAAGGAAGGAAGGAAGGAAGGAAGGAAGGAAGGAAGGAAGGAAGGAAGGAAGGAAGGAAGAAAGAAAGAAAGAAAGAAAGAAAGAAAGAAAGAAAGAAAGAAAGAAAGAGCGAGCTACCTAATACCATTTGGGTAAGCCCTTTCTTGGTAAACTATCAAGAGTATCTGACACTTGAGGTTTTACCTGTGAATTCTCTGATTCCCTCCTGGGAAAGTCATGTAGCCTATTATAAAATGAGACATTAGACATGTTTAGTTAACTAACTTATAAATTACATGAAAGCCTGCCTAAGTATCCATGTGAATTCTAGTCAATGATTCTCACTTCATGTACTTTGAGGGATTTTAATCTGATTGAATCTTACCAAGAAACCCATGAGAAATACTCTGCTTTCTTCAGAATCTTAAGACGTGTCAACCTCAAAGGGTTGGTTTAGCTTTCATTTCAAAGGCTGACATCACAGACATTTAGGGCTGTGATACCCATGAAAGACACTTGACAGATTTCACTACTCATTGAGGCAAAGACATAGTCCATCCCAGAATAGGAAGAATTTGGAATGATGAACAGTGACCACATACAGGTGTTCACAATGAAGAAATGTCTCATTTTCCAGAGCTCAACCAAGTAAACAAAACCTTGGCAAAGCCAATCTTCCATTGTGAATAGTTATGGAGGCCTCTTAGGTTTTGTTTTGGATGAAATAAGAGTTTATTTTTCATGAAGCCCATTCCTTTACATTCAATCTCCATTTGACCAGTGGTTTTCTCTCTTTTTTAACAATCTCTTAGAGTGTAAGGCTCAGGGAAGAAATGGGATTTGCTTCTGTGGCTGCAATGCATACTAACGCTGAAAGGAGAAGAGCAGTATTCTGAGTGTTAGTGCACGTGGCTCACTTCCCTCAAGTCAGAAACTAGCCTTCACAAATAAAATGGGAGCTACTGGTTTTCCCCTCATACAGAAGTGTGAAATTTTAGCTTGGGAAAAAAACCCAAGAAATTAAATTATTCAACTTTTATGGGCAGCTGGAATCTCCCCTAAAACATGCCTTCCACAAAAGTCACTGAACACCTCTTGGTTACCTCTAGTGAAAAGGAACTCATCCTCTTGGTGAACTCTATGGTACAACTCTAAAAGAGTTTTATTGATTTTTTTTTTTTCAAGCCAGGGTCTCACTTTAATCCAGGCTGTCCTGAGACTCCCTCTGTAGCCCCAGCTGGCCTCATGGGATCTTCCTACCTCAGCCTTGCAAGCTCTGGAACTAAAGCCACAGGCGACCACGCCTGGCTTGTTTTCATTTTTTTCTATGCTACAAATGATATAATTTTGACACAGTGATTCTAGTTATATCATCTGATGCCACACAGGAGAACGTTCAATAAATCTATCCCCTTCTCTTCAAGGTAACTTTCCTTTTGAATGTTGTAAACATTATTTCTTAGACAAATTAATAACATTTTCATTTTTCAAGAATGGTAAACAGTTCAAACCACTGCCTCCCATCATCCCATTATGCAAGGGGATTAGATCTCTCCACATTAATCCCGTGGGGAACAGAGCAATGCAATGCTGAAAGACTTTCCAATGTGGAGGAGGTAGAGTAGGAACTTAGGACAAGTGCTAGAAATCCATCACTTGGCCTCATTTTCTTGAGCTTCTTGGCACAAATGAGTCTGGCAAGGGTTGGTATTGCTTAAGGATGGCACAGAGGACAAAGGGTTAAGAGGGTGTTGAAGAAGATCAGAAACCCCGGTGGCTAACTCCGGTAGGCGTTTCCCTATCTCTGCCCTCAACTCTGAGACTCCCAACCCCCCAAAAGCATGCCACATAGACCCAGGTTCGCACCCAGCTGTGCCTAGAAGGTGGCAGTTTTGCTACCACCACCATCTAATATGTGCCCAAACTCACATCCGTATGCAAAATAGGAATTCACAGGTAGCTGATTTCTGCCAATCCTTGTTGCCTATTCCTTTCACTCCCTCCTCCTCAATTTCTATTTAAACCCACAATACTGTTACAATAAAGATTAGATTGGATTTGGATGGTTTTGGTGATTGGGACTTCTTGCCATGGATGCCTTTTCTCCCGGGACTGCACTGTAACACATGGGGAACCTTGTTTCCCCTAGGAAGCCATGCTTTCAGAGCTGAACACACAGAGCTTTGACACTTCCAAGGGCTCTCAGGCCCACTGACATGCCTCCATGGGTGCCCGGTTTCGGGTCTCCCGCCACCGCCACCGCCACTGACCCTCCGCCACCGAGCCACTGCAGCCATCGGACCTGCCTCTGCTCTGAGCACACTGGCCCGCCTCCCAGAATCAGCGCTTCTTCCCAGCCAGGGGACAGAAGAGGCCCTGGGAAAACTCCAGCCGGGCCCCAGACCAGCTCCTTTTTCTTTTTTTTTATTAAAACAACAGGCAAGCCCCTAAAAGGAATACCTATCTGGAGCTGTGAAGTCTGATCAAGGCTGGCACTGAGTCAATGTCGTTACACAGCCACCTGGCCCTGTGTGTTATGTCTTCTAATAATCCATTTCACCATTTGTTGAAGTCAGCATTCTAGCTGCTGCGCAGAAAGAACCCAAGCAAAAGTGGCTTGTGGAGGAAAGGGTTTATTAGGCTTATGGACTTGAGGGGAGACTCCATCCTGGCAGGGAAAACGATGGCATGAGCAGAGGGGTGGACATCACCTCTGCCACAGCACTGCAAACAGCGGCAGGAAGGTGTGCCAAATACTGGCAAGGGGAAGCTGGCTTATAACCCCTGTAAGTCTGCCCCCAACAACACAGCTCTTAGTGAGGTTGTAAAACCCAAACTGCCATCAGCTGAGGATCAATCTATCAGAACACATTCATTTGTTTGTGGGGTACACTTGGATCAAACCATGATACCGTTACATGCAGATAAAGTATAGAACCCTATCTTCATACTTCAAGAAATCCAATATCGCTTTGGAGGAATTTAGAGGAAGAGTAACCATGCTGCTTGTCAACGTGCCTTTCACTATCAAGACTCCTGCCTCAGCTTCTCTCCTATCACCCTTGGCTTCCTTGTCACCTTTATTAGGTCATAAAGCCAGCACTTCATCCTAACTGATTCACCCCCTCTTACTCCACTGACACAAGTCTTTAATTAAGATTTGGACTATGGGAGAGATATGGACACCTGAATGCTGGGTATCAAACAAAACTGATTTTTTAGTCTGTGGACATGTACCATGCTAGTAATCCTTTGTACTCTTCCCTGTCTAAAAAGAGTCCATTCTCTAATTCTCGTACCAAATACATATTCTTTTATTGCTCAAGGGAAAATAGAAGTTTCTTTACATGCATATAACAAATTCCAATCTATGGAAGAAACTAGTGTATGTTATGCAAAGTAATACATCTCTTTGCTGGCTTAACTAGAACTTCCAGAAAGATCCTTCCAGAGCAGTTTTTACCCTAACTATGTCTATGGAAAAGAAAATATATTGTAGCCAGCATGACAAATAAGGAGAAATGGATGGGGTTGAAGAGGAGGAAGGAGACAGGAAGGTTAACTGGTTTGTTCACGGGATATTGTGAGACTGCTGCCCACCCTCAGAATAGCAAACTTACTGCAATTAAAAGCTCTTTC
>PVHP010001056.1:89595-116780 GCA_004024765.1 Zapus hudsonius
AGCTTGCTTTTTGAGACCCTTAAAAATGTTATTCAGTTTACTACCCTGCATGGTAAGATGCCATGCACTGGGGTGTCATGTTCTGAGCCTTACCATCTAGAATGAGGCAGTGATCTAAGACAGAGCATCACACTGAAAGGCCTGTTCAGGGTCCCAGGGCTCCTGCTGCTCTCCTGGCAGCGATCATCTGAGGTCCAGACATTCAAGAGACAGTTAAAAAAAATTCCTTCCCCACTTGCTGCTTTAGAAACAGAATCCACTGCCTAATTGAGAATCCTTTCTGCCTCATTACTTGATTCCCATTTTTTTAAGCAGCAGAGTTACTGTGGAATTATGTACTGTATAATTTCATCATTTAGTAATATGTAAATCAGTAGAGGGAAGAAGAACCATGGGAGAGAGGCTAGCAGCGCTAGGAATTCCTGTGTGGAGTCATGGCCAAGGAGGTATGTTTAAGGCAGGGTCAGAGCTCAGCCCCAGAGCATAGCTGGGTTTGAATTCCAGCCCTTGCTTCCATAACTGTGCATGCAGGAAACTCAAGCCATCTTCCTCAGCCCCTATTCCATTCTGCCAATTTGTATTCCAGCACCTATCACAGCTATTTGCTCTTGATAATTAACTGGTGAACGAATGAGTTCCTGGTTTGTCTCACTCGGGAATTGTTCACAGGGCAAAGGGAACTGTGAGTGCCTTCAGAAGCTAGGAAGCAGTGCTTATGTACAGGGTGCCTGAAGTCCTCATTGAGAGAATCTTTGTTAGTGTCAAAAGCAAACCAAACCCAAGCACCTTTCCTTGTGTCGTTTGTTGACAAAGTAGTCTACTTCTCGCAGCAGAGATAACGCAATGCTCCAAAGTATTAGAGTGGGGCCTAGAGTCATTCATTCTGAATCTTGCTGGCTGTCCCCTATGGTCTACAATGACATGAAGGTGGAAATAAGTGTCTTTTACCAATGAGTTTAGGGGAACCTCCTGTACTATGTATCTCCTAGGTGCTATTCATGTCTGGGGCTGCTGTGAATATAATTTTGAGGTTTACTGACTTTCCCTTAATGTGGTGGGTGACAAGTTGGTTTACCCCTAACTTTCTAGCTCATGGCTAGGAACATATACCCACAGGCTAGTGCATTCACTTCTCAGGTCAGCTTCAACCCCCTAGGTTCCTGACAACACCTTTGTTAGGGGCTTGTTCTGAGGACCAGATCACATTTCTCCCACTTTCCAAGTGGAAGGGATCATTTTTGTTGCCCCCTCAGCTCAGGCTCTGAAAAACCAAGTGGTGGGGAATTCAAACCTAGCTCACCCTTTCCAATGAAGAGCAGTGTTGGATTGCCCTTATGTCTTCAAGAGAAGCTGTGAATGGCTATATAAATTCAGGAGACCTTGGGAGTTCTTTCTCTGAACTTCAGCCTTTCTCTCTTTGGAACAACACAAACTATAACAAGAAGATGGTGCTATCCAGGTGTTCTCATACTTTCCCTAATATCCTCTCCTTCTAAGAACAAAGTCACTTGGCCTCACAGCACAGTATTTTGACACAGGCTGATTTCACATTGGCAGAGAAAATAACTTAATGAATCCAGCAAAACCACATTCTTTGGCGAGTAAGGGAAGCTCAGCAATGAGGAACTAAAAACTGCCCTCACAAATCCTTTTTCTCATAGAAATTTGCCTTACTTATGGCAAACAGGCAGCGGAGTCTTAGTGGAAAAGCATAGGATTTGGGATCACTGGTCCTGAAATTGAACACTGCTCCTGCCAAGTCCAGTGCTCTGACCCTGGGGAAATAACTTAACCTCTCTATGCTTCAACTTTCCTCATGTGGAAAATAGGGTTAATAATACTTGCCCTCACAAGTGGCTGTAGGATTATGTTAGAAAATAAATTGTAAATGATAGACTGTTACAAAACAAGAGATATTCCTGTTGCTATTTTAAGAAGATTGAAAACAAGTTAGATCAACAACTACGACATATATCCAGGAGCAAATCATAGAAATGAGGCCTTGAATTTATATTTTATTTCGAACCTTTCAAGAACATCTGAGCTGCACATAATGAAGTGTCATAGAGTTAAGTGGACAGTACTTTTTTATCTTTCATCTTCTCCTGCTCCCTGACCTCAAGAGACATTTTGTATGGTAAACCAAAAACATGGGGCTCCTGGTAGACACCAGACAGAGTTCCTACAATATCTACCTAAATTCTGATGAGAGAATCTGGAAGTTAGCACATACGCAAACTTGGAAATAGTTTCATGTTCTCTGCTGAGTTAGCAGTCACAACTAAAACAGCATGGTACCAGCTTTGCAGGTCACCGAAACCCTCTCTGAGCAAATGACTTTTGCATTGGTCATGAAGGATGGACAACAACGAGGGTGTCCAGGGCTGGAGTCTTCAACTGCTATACCTACTGACCCATGTTGCTTTTCCTTCTGAATCCAGAACCCACATGACTATTTAGTTTCTGCTTTGACCCAGGGGGCTTCTTCTGTCTCACTCCTGGGGCAAGGCAGAGCTATCTCTAAGCTCGCATGGTATGTCAGTTCAAACAATCGTCCCCAGGCTTCATTCTAAGTATCCATGCTCAAGTCACAAGGCATCTATTTACACAACTGAGTTCAACCATGATTAGGTTTTGTTCATTCAGTAGGTATCCAGAGGAGGCAGTGGAAAGTAAGAGCTAATCCTCACCCATTAGAAAGTTTCACAAAGTCTATATAAATGGTGGAAGAGATACATGGATGACATAAAGTGCACCCCAAACATTTTCCTTCATTCTTCTTGAATCTGTGAGACACTGGCAGCTTAGAAGGCATTATGAAAGGTGGGATCACAGGAATAAATCACCCAGAATCTGTGTTCTCAAGAAGTGTAGAGTTTGGTGAGGGCAGAACCTTAAATACACAGATGATTGTAATGCAAAATGATATTACAGGCAGATAAGCATAAACAAAATACAAACAGTAAGAAGGAGTATTGCTCCCTTGAAGGTGAATCATGGCAGGCTTATCAGAACAGATGTTATTTGCCTGAGTCCTGTAGGGAAGGAAGAAAGAACAATTTAAATGGAAGCACAGGTAATAAATCATGGATGCAGGATAGTAGACAAAGCTTGTTTACATACACGATCTGGAAGGAGGTGCCTCCCACCCCACCCTGGTCCTGGCTCTAGAGAAGTCTGTGTTCTTACTGACTCTTCTATACCTCTGTCCCTCAGGCTGCCTTTGACATAGGACCTGGCAGTGTTGCTCTTGATTCTTAGAAGAGTGTCCACAATAACTCTCTCATGTCTGCGGCCAGAAAGTGGTAGTGTGTCCTCATGCCATAGTTCCTTAAGTCCTAAGAACTGGAATGTCCGCCCTATGATAATATTTCTCAGCTCCTCATTTATGAAACGCCTATGAGCTGTGACCCTTAGATGAGAAGAACAGATGATGGTCACATTAAAGAGGTCCTAATCTCTCTGTTAACATAAATCTGAAGATTGGTCTTCCAAAGCCCTAAAATGCCACCCACCACCAGGAAGCAAGGAAGCCTGACAGTCATCTTGGACCCAGCAGATATTCTAAACTGAAGTCATTCACTCTCTTCTCCAAACCCACCTTTCCCCATATACATCTTGGCTAATTTTTCATCTAATTAGCAGTTGAGGCTAGAGTACCAAATAAAGTTATTCTATTTCTATATCAGGTTGATTGCCACTTTCCAGCTTTCTTGTCTTATACATGAAATTACTTGCTAATCCTAACAATTTTACATCCACTATGTTTTTAGATCTCCCCCTGTTTCTGGCCTCATTGCCAGTAGTTTGGGTCATCATCTGGCTACTGCATCAGCTTCCAACTAGTCCTGGCTTCCTCACTTGGGCATCATTTGCATTGTTTCTGAAAAGATTTTTCTGAAAGATGAAATGAGAATGTTCCTCAAATATTTTGGGTTTCTTCCTGTTGAGGGAGCACAAATGGTTTCAGGGAGCATTCATGAGCCTCCACTCTGTGGCCTAGAGACTCGCCCCACAAATATCTTATATTCCATTCACCTTTTATTATCTGTCAGTGCTCACTCACCCTTATCCCAAAAGTTCTCTTCCCCAGAAAAGTCCTTCAAGGTATACCAAGGCCATTTTCTTTGGGATACCTTTATCAATCCCCAGGCTTTGCACTGGAATTTATTCTGGCCTTCATTGTGCTGCCAAAGTTCCAGATGGTTCCTTTATGTGCTAAATAGACTAAGGTCACCCCATATTGCCCACACTCTCATGCCCTGAACCTTTGAATATGTTACCTTACATAGCAAAAGATGTGTAGGCGGAATTAGGTTAAGGATCCAGAGATGAGGAAATTACCTTGCATTACCAGGTGGGCCCAATGCGATCACAAATGTCCTTATAAGATGGAGGCAGAAGGTCAGAGAGATGAGAAGATGCTGCATTGCTGATTTTGAAGGTGGAGAAAGGTGAGAAAGGTTCTGGAAACTGGAAGAGTGAGGAAAGAGATGTTCTCCCGAAGCCCCTCAGTTAGGGAGCAGCCCTACCATCCCCATGACAAGCTTGGGGCCTCAGCAACAGCGTAATCATAGTTGTGGCAAAAGTGGCCATTTGTTAAAGTTTCAACAGAAAACTAATATACTTGATATTGCATTTATTTATTTGCCTTTTACTACACTGTCCTTAATATTATAAACTGCTCAAGAGTGAGACTATCTCACACTGGGTGCATAACACCAGGCTCTCAAAAAGTATACGATTCATATGCCTTTGAATTGGGAGAAGTTTATAGAAGTGATTCATATACTCAGTTTAACCTCCTGTACTAAACTTTCCAATGAAATCCACATGCGTTCCCTGATAAGGAAAGATACACAGAGACCACATTCTTAGCAGGTCATGTCAACAGCTACACTTGGAGACCTTCCAGTCTTTAGTCAGTTACTTCACAGTGCATCATCTCTTCCTTCATTAATTTAACAAATATTGAATAACTACCTAGTGGCTGCATATGTAATCGGCATTAAGCACACAGTATTTAAAAGGTAAAGTGCTAGGTGCTGAAGAGAAGAGAGGTCGATATGGTGGAGAGGTAAGCATGACCTTGGGAGGTGTGCTAAGGTGTGTGTGTGTGTATACACAGTCACTTATTCATTTGTTTCATTTATCATTGCCATAGCTTCTGTCAGAAGGCAGGGCCATGGCAACTGCAAATGTTGTTTGCCTTATACTGAAGGCTCAGACACAGGGCTTTTCCTCTGTAAAGCATTGGACTTCACATACATGGCTGGACCTTTGGGCTTTTGGCGGCCCATTCAGCAGTGTAGATTTTCAGTATGACTGGCAAGATGGATAAACAACAGCTCATTCTTTCCAAAGGGAAATCAGGATCTCTCTCCATTGGATTTTAGCAGGTCCCAATTACTTTCCCCTCCACCCTCCCAAGCACAAGTCATGACTGCTGTTGTTTTGCTCATTTATGATTTGGACAATCTAGGTTCTGTCTCTGGGCCTCAGTCTCTTTCTTCTGAGAACGGAATGTGATTATTCTTCTTGGCCTGCTTACCTCCTATGAGTTTTGTGAAAACAATGTGATAATGAGCAGGAAGAGATGTCACAGCCTAAAAGCTATTTTATGTGTTGGCTATGCTTAAAGTAATAATAGTTTTTTGAATATAATATTTATGCTAATAATTATTGTTGTTATTCTTACTGATTGTATTACTGTTATTATCATGGGAGAGTCATTACTGGGTTACTGGCTTCCAAGAATCAATCAGTTGTCATTGTTAAGTGTTTTAATTGCCAAACAATGAAAAAAAAATAGGCTACATCAGAATGCACCCGGAGCCCTCTTTCTTTTTGGGGGAGAAGGTTCGAGGTAGGGTCTCGCTCTAGTCCAGGCTGACCTGGAATTCACTATGTAGTCTCAGGGTGGCCTTGAACTCATGGCAATCCTCCTACCTCTGCCTCCCAAGTGCTGGGATTAAAGGCGTGCACCACCATGCCCGGCTAATGCACCCGGAGCCCTCTTTCATAAAAAAGGCATGGTAATTGAAGCTGCATCCTTCACTGAGTACCACAGCAGCAGACTTCACCTATGATGAGAGCTTTGGTTGGGATACAGAGGCATGAGCTTGTTCTCAGCCTTCTCCAGGCATGGTCCTTCACTCTCTTCTAGATGGAGGATCTGACTCTGGCTCCAGGTTCTGGGGCCTGCAGTATCTGCTACCAGCTCCCATGGCATCCCATCTGCAGAACATTCTGACCCGATTGCCAGGGATACACAGTTTGCTTTGTCCTTCTGGCATAGCTGGTCCAGACACATTTATCTTCTCAGAATCTGGGGAAGCAAAGGAAGATAGGACAGGGCTTCGGGGGGAATGTTCTGACTTTCAGAAGGATGACCTTTTCCCTTTTGCTGTTGGGTCCTCAAGGTGCTTTTGCTCCTACATAATTACAAGTCCCAGGTTAGTCTCCTTAATGACTTCCATCTCCCTTGTTGATGAACTATAATCAAGGAAGTCTTGAGGTTATTTGTAAATGCTGCAGCTTAGCAACAGGGGTTCTCTGTTATCCATGATTAGAAATTAGTCCAAGCAATGAGCTGATCCTTAATTGCTACTTGCAATATAAGCCAGTCCTATAGGATCCAATGGTCAGTGGTCCTGGGACAGTCACCCAAGCACGGACACAGTTGGGTCTTGACCCTGCTAACTGATCTTGCAGCAATGTATGTCACTTTTCTCAGCCCCCCCCCCCACGCCTCTGGAAAACGGTCATGGAAGGCCTTTGCAATGAGTAGCAGATTTTATATGTAGTTCATTAATAATTTTAAAAATGCTCTATCAAGATGAGGTAATATTTGGACATGGGGGCCAGATAGATGGCTCAGAGGTTAAGACACTTGTCTGCAACTTGCCTAACAACTGGAGTACAAGTCCCAAGTACCCACATAAAGCCAGATGCACAAAGTGGTGCATGCATCTGAAGCTAGAGGCTCTGTCACACCCATTCTCGTTCATTCGCTCTTTCTTTCCTTTCTCTATCTCTCTGCTTGCAAATAAATAATAAAAAAAATTGGGCTGGAGAGATGGCTAAGCAGTTAAGGCATAGGCCTGCAAAGTAGAAGGACCTGAGTTTGATTCTCCAGTTCCCACATAAAGCCAGATACACAAGGTGGCACATGTACGTGGAGTTCATTTGCAGTGGCTGGAGGCCCTGGGTCTCTCTCTCTCTCTCTCTCTCTCTCTCTCTCTCTCTCTCTCTCTCTCTCTCTCTCTCTCTCTCTCTCTCTCTCTCTCTCTCTCTCTCTCTCTCTCTCTCTCTCTCTCTCTCTCTCTCTCTCTCTCTCTCTCTCTCTTGCTCTCGCTCGCTGGCTCTCTCTTGCTCTCACTCTCTTTCTCTCAGATAAATAATTTTTTTAATTTAAAAGATCAGGTAATATTAAAAGACATCTTCTCTCTCTCTCTCTCTCTCTCTCTCTCTCTCTCTCTCTGTGTGTGTGTGTGTGTGTTACTTATTGGTTAATGGTTGTCTCTCTCAGTGGCAGAGCCAGGGGAGCGGGTGATAGGAGATGCTTTGGGGAACAGATAAGGTGGACTCCACATTTAGAGGTATGAGGGCTTTGCCACCCACCTGATAGGTTGTTGGTTCCCAAGTGCTCCCCTTTTCTGAGCCTCATCAGCTGATTAAAGCCCTCTACTAAAGCAAGACAAAGTAAACCAATCAACAAAACGTCACTGGTGGATAATAGAATAAGTTAAATTTAGAACACCTAAGAAATTAACCATTGCAGTGAAAACAATGCCATTGGAAAGTCAAGTACTGGTTGGCAGCTGTCAGAGGTCAGAAGAGAGGCTCAGCAAGTCAGGGTAGGAAGCTCCAGCAGTGAACCTGAGCGGTGAGGAGCCTCACACCTTATCCACTGCAAAGACCAGGGGTGGGTGGGGAAACCTGGTCTCCAGTATTGAGCTTAATTAACCCTGGGGAAAATTGGCTCTTAATTTCCTCCCCACCACCCAAAGGGTGTGAACTCAATGTTTTCTGAGATATTTTTTCCATCCAAAAGCCCTTGAATGTTAACTTCTTAGAGTCTAACTTCTAACAAACCCTGGGCACCAGGAGGCATCAGGCCGGCCTCCCTTTCCCTCATGTGTGCTGAGACAGCGCCTGGTTGGAGCAGATGGAGTGTGTCTATCATGGCGGCAGCGTAACCAGTCTGGTCACTTCAGATGTCTCTCCAATTAACACTCATGGTGGCGGCCAACTGCTCAGGCAGCAGAACGTGCTGGTGGGAAAGATGGAGGGAAGGCCTGGGCCCAGTGCCACACCTATTATCTCAGCCTGTGCAGGGGCGGAGTGGGAGGAGCCAGGCAGACTTCACAGAGAGTGGGAGGAGGGAGGAGGGGGGCAAAGATGGGAGGGGAGATGCTGCTGAAAGATTTCTTTAGCTGCAGAGTCCTAGAAAGTTCGAAATGGAAAGCACCCATTCAGTCACAGCCTTTACTATGAACTTGGACTTCACTTCCTAGTCTTCATTGCTCTGAGCTCAGTGGTAGGGACACTGTCACCTCCTGGCTGGTCTCAATGCCTTTTGTGATGTTTTTTACTCTCAAAGCAGCCAGAGTGAGATTTCTAAAACATAAACGTGATTATGTTTCCATCCCTGGTAGTATTTTCTCATTGCATTCAGGGAAAAACAAATATAAATTCACAGCTCCTTCCCTTCCCATCTCACATTGTCTAGGAAATTCCTCCAACTCAATCCTTTTCATATTCCTTCTTCTGTGTTCCTTTACTACTTTATAAACAAATAAGCAAACAAACACACAAAAAAGATCCATCGGCCTTTGAAACTCAAGTTAGGGGTTACTCTCCTGGGACCACACCCAACCTCCCTCTCTGCAGACCCAAACTCGCTGGGCATCTGCTCTAGGAGGACTCACTACCTTCTTGTTGTATGCTTGTCTACACTAAGATTTGGCGGGGGGAGGGGGATGAGGAGTGAGCCAAATTTATTCTTGTGCACTCTACCAGAGGCAAAACTGATTTTGACATCAGATGTCAGTGATTCCTGCTCTGGAGTTCCTGTGGTTCTTTCAAGCTGTGACCTTGGTCGAGGAAAATCATGTCATCAGACAGTGAGCACACCCTGGATGTGGGCTTAGTCCAATGCAGGAACCCTTCACTTTACAAGAAATCGGCCTAGAAAGCAGAGTGACTCATCCTGGGGACACACAGACGGAGAGTCCCGGGAATTCCACTCCTCATTCCTAGAGCTGTTCCACCCTCTCAGGTGGTTTCAACAAACCCTGAGTGCAGAGAAAGCTCTCAGTTCCTCTGGCTTTGCCATTTCCCTAAACTCTTATGGAATCGCTGGCTTTGTGGGCTGTATATTGAGAGAGGGGCCACACGGGTTGGGCCATGATAGAGCAAGGCTATCCAAAATTTGCCCAGAAGTCTGGAGGCTGGCAAGAGTGGGACGTGTTTGGAGTCAAACCCAATGGAACTATGAATGGCGCACACATCCAGCTTCAGGTGTGAATGTTTTCTATGGGTCTCCCTGGCCAGGCAATAGCAAAAGCCTCCAAGAACCCTCCTCCCACAAGCACCCAGGAAACCCCTGCCTGTGTTGTTCTAGGGGAGGAAGCTTTGGCTATGAATAGTTTTTTGTTTGTTTGTTTGTTTTCTGAAAAATCAAAACAACTCCAGTGGGGACCCACCTTCCAGGGGCAGCCTGGGAGCTGGGCATGCTTCCCTGAGCCTGGATGTGCATGGGAAGGTTTCTGCAGGCAAGCAGGGTCTCTAAAGGTCAAGCTGCTGGGAATCTAAACCTTGGAGCCTGATTACTGCTGAAGATCCAAATCTTCTCTAGCTCACTCAGTGCACAAAGCTCCCCAAGCTGCTTCTCTGGGAGCTAGCACCCCTCAGAGCTGGGAAATGAGATCTAAGAAGTGGTCTTTTCCAGGCTTACAGCTGAACTCTTCTTGCAGAGGGTAGCAGAGAAAGAACAGAGGCTGTTCTTGAAAGTGTGGGCAGGAGACCATCAGGGTGAGTCAGGAAACAGAGGGACTGGAACAGCCTGGAGGTCATCCAGTGATCATTTGGCTTTTCCATTTCTTTTATCCCCACTTCCTTTCCTTTTCATTTCTTTTCCTTTTGTGACTTCCATCTCAAATCTTATAGAGAAACCCAACATGTTAAACTGAGAACGGCTCCAGGTGCCTGTGCATTCGGGTTCTGCCCTGCCTGTCTGAGCTTTCCTCAATTGGCTCCAGTAGGCTTGTGAGGCCCCGCTTGAATCCCTGAGCAGGATATATTGGATAACTCTGCTGGAATCCAATGTCCTCATTTCAAACACAGGGTGTCTATCATTCAGGGAGGTGACATGTCTCATTAAAAGCCAAATAAGGAGTGCAGGGGAAGATGGCTCAGCCAATAAAGGCATTTGCTTGCGTGTTTGCCAGCCCAGACTGTGCAGGGCCTATCCAAAATATGGCTGAGCCCTAGTTTGATTCCCCAGTACCCATGTAAAGCCAGAAGCAAAATCTACTTGCTACACACCCCTATGGCACACACACACACACACATACACACACACACACACACACACATTCATAATAATACAAAATTGCAAGTCAAATAGGAAACTAGGGAAGTAGTTGAAGACCACAAGAAATCCCCTAGCTTTTTTAAAAAATATTTTATTTATTCATTTTTCAAGCAGAGAAGCAGAGAGAGAGAGAGAGAGAGAGAGAGAGAGAGAGAGAGAGAGAGAACACCACGGCCACCACCTTGTGGGTCTGGCTTATGTGGGTACTGGGGAATTGAAGGGGGGGGCCTTAGGCACTGGAGGCAAGTGCCTTAACCACTGAGACATCTCTCCAGCTCTCCCCTAGTTTTTTATGCTTCTTTCTAGGAACATGTATTAGATTCCATGTGGGCCCTAGAAAAGGCTTAGCTTCTTTGTCTTCAGTTCTGTAGTGGGTAAATCTTATTTGTAGTAAGGAAAATGTTAGTGTTTCAGAAGCTATAGGTGAATCACTCCAGGAAACCAGTACCAAGGCAGCCTGGCTGCAAGACCCTGTTTAGGCCCTTGTGAAGGTTTGAATGCAAAATGGCTCCCATAGCGTCATGTGTTTTGATAAGCCTCATACTTGATTCCTAGCTGGTTGTATTGTCTGGGAAATTGTGGAGTCTTTAGGAGATGGAGCTTTGCTAATGGAGGTGTGTCACTTGGGGGGGGTCATATCCCAGTTCTGCTTGTTCTACTCTGCTCAACTTTACGGAAGTGAGAAGATGTGATCCATGACTGCCTGCTCCTGCCATGCTTTCCCTGCCATGAAGAAACTTCCACTTGAAAGTGAAAGCCAGAAATAAACCTTCCATAAGCTGCTACGGGAAGGGTGCTTGATCCCAGAAATAAGAACGTAACTGCTGCAGCCATGATATGGTGGTTCCTCTCTCTGCACTTCAAGCCTTTTATTCCCATTCCAGAATTTGTAAACTTCTTGCATTTATTCTACCTTTGTGTTAATAAGAAGAGAAGAAAGAATAGACTTTCTTATTCTGCTGTCCACCTTACCCTGCCCTAAGTGTTGGGATATGTACCTGATCCTAGGCCCTTGAACCCTAACCACTGCCCAAGTCTCTATTCACTTGCTCCTAACCATGCTGAACACGAAGGCCCTGCACAGTCTGCATATCGAGGCCCAAGGAGGATCCCTCCCTACCCTCCTGTATCCAGCTGCCCCTTCAAATGCAGGTACTAGAATTAGATTCACCTAGACTGTTGTCCAAAAACCAGAGAGCTGATCCACCTTCACTCTGACAGCCTTTTCTCCTGAGGAGCACCCTGACCACATGCAAGAGATAATCCATTCTGGAGCCTATCATGGGGTCCTCATATGTCTCCAGGAACCAGTGAGGTCATGGCTGTCGGGAGACCCTTTCAGACTGCCTCAGCAAAGCTGAGCTAGGAGGAGAGTGTGCTACCTGTTTGTGAAGGTTCATCTGTCCATATACCCTGCCATTGAGAAGCAAGAAGCAGACTAGAGAAGGCAAAGCCTGTCAAATTCCTTCTCCAGGCTTCAACCCTATCATTACTGGACTATAGACAATTCTAAGGAACTCTGAAACCTAGCTGAGAGGTAAATGCTTTATTGGGAGTGGTGCATTGGTCTGTCTGTCCTCCCCACCCCAGCCAAGCCGAGTTGGGAACTCTGATCCTCGCAGGCTGGTTTCCTGACCCACATCCAGAGACCATTAGCTCAGCAGTTCTGAGCCTTGAGCCTCTCATTTCATCTCTCCCAGCCTTGGGCCTCATCTTCAAAATGCTGTGACAGCACCTCCCTTCCAGGGCTGCTGCTAAATGCCATGAAAATTCCCCAGGAGCAGTCAGTACTCAATGCTTCCTTTCTGAGTCTGCCTCAAGGTCAGGCCTGAGGAGAAAGTGCAGATTTTATAGTCATCACAGCCCCCCTCTGGGTCTGGGAACAGGCTGCAAAGTGGCACATGGCCTCTCTAGGTCTGATTTTATGGATTACATTTATATGGTGCATTCTATTGTAGAACAATATGCTGGCTTTTAACAACTGGGACAGGAGCTGGGAGGCCAGGATTCCTCCCCTAGGTCTGTCCCAAAGCTGCTGAGTTAGCTACTTTATGATTCAGAGTTACAGATAAAGGGAAAAACCAGTTTCTCCATCTCTTTCCATTGTCCAATGACTGTCAACTAGTCTTACTCTAGATTTGATTCTAAAGGTCTCCTTTACACTACGTATTGTGTGTTTCTTAATTATCATAACAATAAATATGTACTGTGCACATTACATTTGATACACAGCTTATGTTGTCAAATAATGCTCTGGGAAAAATAGATGAGGATTCAACTCACTTCAAGCATCTCTTCTTACAACTACAGGTATCTACCAAACTTCATTTAGAAATGATAAATCGGAGTTAAGGTGGTAGAAGGAAAAATTTACAGAGTTAGGACATGGGTTCAATTTTAAAAGCAGAGGACTGAGTTTAAAAATCTCTCTGAAAAGTATCTGACATATCATGAAAGTTCTAGAAGCTTCTAGATACTGACTCATCTTAGAGTAATGACTCTTCAGTACTGAGGCACATAAAAAGCCCTTGACCAAGTGTGGCGAAAGCTGCTCTGAAATACTTACATCAAGGAGGTTCCCGAGATTATTAGCAATGCCTTGGTGAAGAGGATCCAGGATAGAAGTTGCATTTGATGGTTTAATGGTTATCTCTCTACTTGTCCAGACCTCAGCTTTCTTATTTGTAACTGGCAATGACTCTATCTTTTCTGTGTTACTATGAAGATGAAATCACAAATTAATCTACCAACTATAAAGTGCCATCAAATTAATTATTATTATTAGGGAGTGTGATGGTTAAGTTTTGATGTCAACTCGACCTTTCAAGTAATCTTGAGTGGGTCTCTGAGGATGTTTACAGGAAGGCAGGCTCTCAGAAGGGGGAAGGATATAAGGGAGCTCAGGAGAGCTAGAAGTAAACATACTTTCCTGCATGGGCAGTGCAGGAAGGAAATTCAGGAGAGACTCAGGAAGCCATTAAGTCTGGGATAGGGTTGCAAGACCCCACCCTAAGGCTATATAAAGGGGAAGAAATTCTCTTCTTGGCTCCTGCCTGTTTGCTGTTCTGTGTATGGTGTTGGTGATGGGTTTCTCTCTCTGCTTGGACCTGTCAAAGAGGGCCAGATTCTTTCACTGTTACAGAACTTCCCCTCAATCCATGGTTTCAATAAATACTTTCCTCCCCCAAATTGTGCCTGGTTTGAAGATTCATCCCAGCGGCGTGTGGCTGACTAAGACAGGAAGTATATGTAAAGAATGCCTGAATGAGATTCTATAATACATTTTCGTTGTGCCTTATTAATTTTCCTTTCTAAAAATAAATGACTCCTGCCATTAATTTATCATTATAATAATTCTTATTCATACTATGAATAGTGAAAAAAATCACAGTCATGATTTCTTGTGAAATGAGTCCTTTAGTTAAATAAATCTCAAAATGTTTAAAGCTGAGTTTTCCCTGTGGCTCTCAGAGATTGATGGTTTGTATTATGTTAGAATCATTGTGAAAGTTCATTGGCTGGCTCGTTCTTGGGGGTGGGCTTACAAGTCAAAACAGTCACAAAATAATTTCACTTTACTGTGCAAGAACTCTAAGCAATCTGAGAAAACATCCTTATGTTAGGAACTATACTAATGAAGGAATGTGCAGAGATGAACGTGGCCTTCACTATGGTAGTTCATTGTGTTTTCTGGTGAAACAGACATGCATATAAACATAAAGAAAGATGATCAGGGATCAGTTCTAAGTTAGAAATATTGTTTGTGCCATGAGCAACTCGGGGAAGAAAAGCTTAATTGTGAAATGGGTATGTGGGATGTGCATGATGTAAGGAAAGAGCTGTTGAAGCAGAGCCCTGAAAATTTACTAGATTATCAGAAGGGAGACCCAACCCCCCCCCCCCCCCAGTGGTGGAGAGATTACCAAATACTGGGGGAAGAGTCAAAGGCTCATGTTGGATGGAACTGAGTGAAGGGGAAATGGACTAGAGCCAGACGAGGGAAGAGGGCTCTTGAGGCTCAGCTGAGGCTGGCTCAGTTCTACTGACAAGATCAGAGTTTCTTTGGGAGAAAGGAGAAGCAACTGTGCACTCTGGACTTCTGCTTCCAACTCCATAGCCGGGTGATGTGGGAAGGAAAAGAGTCTAGAATGTTCTACCAAAACCTTCCCTCCAAACTATTCCTGATCTTCTTTAGTAAGTAGCCAATTACCTATTCATGTCACTGTTACCTATTCAGTGAAATACAACCTGTCACTCTTAACTCTAACTCCAGTTTATATGTATGTTGCATCATAAGGAAATGCATGATGTCTGGGAACTTTCCAGAGACTTCAAGGTGGGGAAAAAACCAGCATTCAACTAACAAGCTTGTAGGAAGCTGAATCATATCAAATGACAGGAAAGGACTTTTGCAATATTAAAAAAAGAACGAGAATATGTGTTTTCTAGGAAGTCATTCCATATTAATAAGGGAATAAAAGCCTATTGCCAAACCTCAGAATCTAAAGCTGAGTTCACGTGCACAGCCGTGGCTGCACTCCAGCCCAGTGGGTAACTGTGATGCTTCAGTGGCAGGCTGCCTGGGAGAGGTCCTGCGTGTTCCCTGTGAGTGTACCTGAACTTCAAGGCACCCTCCTTTCATGTGGAGATGAAAACACTGCTCCATCTCCCTGAGTTGTTGTGAAGACTGAATGACTCAAAGAAAAAGAAAGCTTCCAGAATGGTGCCTATCTAGATAGCATAGTGAGAGTGCTACCTAAACATTAGATGTTATTTTGATTATTATTTAATTTCTCTACCTCTGGAAGAAGGGAAGAACCCAAATATGCTTGGGGACTTCCTTTATATTTCACTTTTATGTTGTTCCCTCATTTAACTTTAATAACTTTCACACCTTATTATTAACCATTAGATTGAGAAGGAAATTGTAAAAAGTTAGGTGACCTTGTTGGAGTCTCCAGCCAGGACTGAAACTCGGGAAGTTTTGGCCCCAAATTCCCAGGTAGCATAATGAATGCTACTCTATTGAGAATCTTCTAGGCAGGGCTGGTTGTTCCAGGTTTCTATATCTGTTCAGTATGTTTTGCTATGCATTATTAATGGTGAGATAAATCTATGGTCACTTCCTGTTTTATTTGCTCTAATATAAACAACACAGGCAGCTGTAACAGACCAGAGGTACCGCGTTTCCTTGTGCTGTGTTGAAATGATTCATTGTTAGTTCATTGATGATGAAGACAGATAGACAGCAGAAAGCAGGCATGGAAGGAACAGCCTCTTACCAGATACTTAATGACCAGAGAGATGGAGCAGGTAAGATGATTGAGGTTGAAGAAAACCCATCTGACAAGTTCTAATTAGTGAATGGATGCAATCTCTTCTAATGTAGAGAGCTTACTTGTTGCAAAGCACTCTCCCATAGGTACACACTATTTTCTCCTCTTCCACAATTTTAGATTGTCCAGCCAAGACTCGCCTCATGGTTTTGATGCTCGACATTAAGACGCAGGGAGGCATGACAAGTGTCCAAGCAGGTTTAGAACTTGAGCCTTTTCTTAATGTTGCTGCCTCTCATGGTGGAAATGAGAGAACAGCTCCTTATCCCAGCATCTCAGAGGCTGATAGCAGATCAGCCTATAGCAATGTTTCAAATCAATGCCAAACATGGAAGACAAATGACCTTGAAATTTAGAAAAAAAAAGATCACTTTTCAAGGGTGAGGTGAGTACCTTACAATAACCCACTTGCTCCTATAGAAAGGCTCAAATGTGCCTGGAATCCCAGCACTTGGGAGGTGGAGGCAGGAGCAGGAGTTCAAAGCCAGCCTTGACTCCATGGAGGATTTGAGACTACCATAGACTACATGAGACCCTTTCTCCAAAAAAGGAAATGAGAGAAAAGCTCCAGCCAAACACTCTGGGCTATTAAAGAACTAAAGACCTGTGATTTTTAGCCATCAGAGCAGGATCCACTTTGCTTTGCCAACCAAGGATGCTAAGTACTCTGAGATGACCAGCATACTCTGCGCTACCCCTGCTGCCCATGGTGCTTTGATGCTTTCAGGAAGTATTTCTAGGAACTTCTGGCCCTGTGTGTGCACATCGGTAGTCATTTGCAAGCTTCTTTCCTGGCATCTCTGGGAGGACAAGCTCTGAAGAAGTGGGCCTCCTGAGGAAGCAGCTGGCGGAGTCCTCATCCTGCCTTTGTTTTCCTCTTTCAAGGAATAACTCCGAGAGCTGAGAATTTCCATATCAGTCCTGCCTCATCTGTTTCTACTCCTGCCAGCATGACTGCTGAGATCTGAGTGTTGATTGCTGTGACTAACTAACCTGCTCATATCCTTTGAGTAATCCTTTTCTTACCTGTATGGCACTTAGCTGTCGCTTCTCATTAATTAAGTTCAGAAACATTGAGGGGTGTCATCTTTCTGTCAGTCGATGCTGAGGTTTCTACTTGTTCTCTAGCTCTGTGTCTTTTCATTCCAAGTCCATTATTTCCTCAGTAAAGCTAAATAGACTCAATAAAGAAGAGAACTTTGGCTCTTTTGGGAATGGAGTGGGGGAGAGTTCAGAGGGGGCCAGCTCAAGTTACACGTGCTAGTTGGAAGGACACAGCAGAAGGAGAGAGAGTCAAGAAGTTCTTCAAAGCAGAGAAGGGATGCTCTGGAATCCAGGAGCAATGCTTTATTTAGATTTGTGTCAGAAATCTAATGATGTACAAAGCATAGCCCTGCTACTGAGGCCCAGAAGAGGAGGCAGGTGCAGGATTCTGGAAGCCTTGAATTCTTCTGGGGCAATTGTCCTAAGATGGTCCTGGAACTTTTGAGTTATTTCACCATCTCCAGCTGCCCAGAGCAGTTATCACTTAAATCCACAGCATATAATCTCTCTCTCTCCTCTCCTCTCTCTCTCTCTGCTCTTCAATGCCTCAGGCACAGATGTCATTATCATATTCTTTTTCTTCCTCTACAATGTCTTTCCTTTTTAAAAATTAATATCTTTATTATGAATAAGTGCATGCTTTGTATGAACAAATCTTTTGATGGTGCCCCCATTTCCCTCCTCTCTGTCCCCTACCCACTGGAGCCCCTCCTCAGTGTGCATACTGGATCTGTCCATAGGTTAGGGTATGGTATGAACTGCACCACAGGTAGCCAATTTTTTTCTTCCCCCTTTGTGTATTGTTGCTGAGGGGAGCAGTGTCTCTGGATATTCTCTCCCACCATGGTTCTTACATTCTTTCTGCCCCCTCTTGTGCTCAGTTCCCTGAGTCACGGTGGGTGAGTTTAAGTCTCCTTTAGTGTTGAGATCTTAAGTGTCTCTGGATCTTTGCCCTGGGTTGTGTTGGGTATTGATGGTGTCTGTCTCCATTGACCTTTCATGGGTTATCAGACTTGCTGTGGTGATTGGTCTCCTGTTTGTCTCGTCACATTCTCATAGGTTTCATTTGGACCCTGTGTGATAGGTAATCTTTCTTCACATCTCTCCCTTTGTCACTCATCCTTTCAGAGAAAAAAGTGACGTTCGTGGCTGAATTCTCCTTACAGGCAATTCTATTCATTCTGCAGCCTTGGCGTTTTCATACTCACCACAACTTTCCTATCTGACCAAGGACCACCTCAGCAGTATGCTGATCATCCACCCCCCTCCATTCTCTCCCATCCTGTCCTCTTTACTCTGTTCATTTTATTCTCTTCCTCAAAATCCATGGGTGGTCCCTGCTGCCATTCCTTGACATGTCATTTGTGATGCCTATCACTGTTACTCCATCTGCAATTTCCCCCTTCCTTGCTTCTGGTTTTATTGGTTTACTCTGCTGGAATTCTCATACCCCAAAACTCTCCAAAATCTTCAAGTATTTTTTTGTCAAAATCTTCAAGGTTCTCCTCAAATCATACTTCTTTTATAAATAGGTATTCATTGATTTCAATCAACAATGTAAAATATCTCATCCACTCCCTTACATATCATAGCTAGATTCCAGTGATCTTCATGAAGTTAGCTTTCTCTAACTCCATGGAAGTAAATTAATATCTTCCTCTCCTCCTTGCCTCATTCTGCCCACCAATGATCTTCTTTTTTCTTCAAAACATATTACACAGCTCATTATCAATGTTTACTTTTTTATTGGTTCTAAGTCTACTACTACAATTGACTATGAGAGCATGTCTACGTGCCTGGCTGGCTCGCCAGTACCTGCTGCACGGAGGATTTAGGAGAAGCATATTGCAAAGGCCCTGCAGTGGGAAGGAAAGAAGACCCTGTATAAGCCCTCAATTTAAAATTAACTGCTCTGCCATTTTTGCACCCAGTAAAGACATATATGGACACGTCTCTGACAAGCTGTCAAGTTTTATGTTGTCCTTTAGAACAAGGACTCTATCTAGGACTGTGTATTATTCACTTCATTCATTGTTCCAACAACTTTGTGCACCTATTATGTAGGCACCAGAGGCCATGGCAGGTACTGGGTATACATACTGTGATTAGGGAGGTACCTGTGTCCTTCAGAGAGGTTCAATTTCTATCTCCAAAGCTTGGTTTAGCCATGGTGATACAGTTGAGAGACAGGAAACATCAGAATATGTGAAATTGAATACCCAGGAGCATATGCTTATATGGTTACAAGGTTAGCTGGACTTCCTATTGCAATGTGTGTTGTAAGACTTTGAACTAGTCTCTACTATAATTTCTGAAGGTCCCTGTGGGAAACAAGGTACCCCACACACAACATTCTTTAGAGGCTGCAGGAACATACATTCAATCCTCTGTTCTACTCCCCTGGATACTTAGACACAAACTGTCCCTCTGGGATCAGACTTTCTGCCAGTTTTGAGTTATTTGACCATGTTCTAGTCTGAGCTAATTTTGCATGTGAAATTGCTTAAGAATGAATATGAAATCTTTGACTGAAGCCCAAATATATAAATACCCATCACATTTCCTTCCTCCCCAATTTTGCAATCATCCGAAAAAGCTGTTCATGTTGTCCAGCATAATTAGTTATTTATACACCCTCATGTGGTCTATTGTTTGGAATTAAATTGTCTGGTATACAGGATTTCTCTCGCAAAGCTTATTTTGCCATTTTACTGCTACTTGGAAACTGTTTGTAAATATGTCCTTGTGGAACCCTTAGGGATATGTCTGAACACATCCAGGACTGTAGGGAAAATACAGCAGTCCATGTAAGCAAATATGCCCTGGGAAATCTCACACCAACACGGCCTCCTAACAGAAAGGTGACCAGGAATTAACCTTTTCCTCAAAGAACCAAGACAAGTAGAATGAACACAAATATAGTCTCAGGAAGGTAGAAATTAAAATCATCTTGAAGAACTAGACACTAGATAATTGTGACTCAAGTTTGCCCAAAATGTCCTTCTAGTCCTTGGAAGGAGAAACAAAAGGATCTCTGTGCATAACCTCTTGTGAGTGAGTGTCAGAACCAGGCCCAAACTCTCTTCAGTTGATATCTTGCTTTTTTCTTCAAAACCACCTAATTTAGGAGCATGGGACTTCTATTGTTTGTTTGTTTTTGTGTTTTTTTCAAGGTAGGGTCTTGCTCTAGTCCAGGCTGACCTGGAATTCAGTGTGTAGTCTCAGGATGGCCTCAAATTCATGGTGATCATCCTGCCTCTGCCTTCCAAGTATTAGGATTAAAGGTCTGTACTACCATGCCCTGCTCCAAGCATGGGACTTCTAAAGACTACTGATGAGTTTCTGTCATCATGCACCAATTTGCCTTCTCTTCTACCGTGGTGTAGTCAGGGGACCAAACAAGCAAATCTTCAAACTATATGTAAAATGAAACTTGTTTCTGAGTGAGGGTCTGAAGGGCTCTGCTTCATGGGACATTCATAATGCTGCTTTTCTTGGTGAATGCTCCATACACACCTGTAAAACATTAGTGCTGTGCTGTCATTGGATAGTGCTCTCTAACTTCCACTAGGTCCTGAGGAGGTTGATACTGTTTACTGTTGTATCCTTGCAGGCCTTTCCATCCACAAGTTTTGTATTCTAAAATTTGTAACATTAGCTTTGATCATTCCCTAGTCTTGTTTAGGTTTGTGTTGACATTATCTTCACGCTGCTGGGACAAAACTCCTGACAATATGAGGAAAGGCTATATTTTAGCTTACAGTGTCAGGGGGAAGCTCACATTGTCACATGTCAACAAGGAGGTAATAGAGAGAGTGAGTTGATCTAGTCAACATCCAGTAGAGCTGCACTAGTCAACCTCAAAATCTGCCCCCTATGACACACGTCCTCCAGCAAGGCTCCACCTCTCAAATTACCATCATCTCAGGACCAAGCTTCAAGCACATGAACCTTTGAAGGAAGGGCATTTCTTATTCAAAGCACCACAGTTTTCTTCTCATGAAAGAGTTTAAGGTCCTGGTGCCTAACTTAAATTGGGACTTTATGTTCTGACAGGTCAGCATCTGGAATGGTTGGTTGAATCATGTGATTGGAGGAATCTAAAAGTTCTCCTCCCCATATGCATGGCAAGGTTTTATTGAAGTACAACCTGTTCTTGTCATTGGGAAATAACACATCATCTAGCCAATATTGTAGACATAGAACTCATTATCTTTCTATGTTATTATTCACAAAATCACAAGATTTTCTACATAACACATATTAATAAAATTCATTAGATTTTAAATATTTACTACCATGTATTTTTATTTTAAATTATTAAATAGCAACCATACAGGAAGGAGATAACAGATGTCATGTACTCATCATCAGAATTAACAGATGCTAACATTTTCCCCTATTTGCCTCAGATTTCTTTTTTCCTAAAAAAAATTAATCATCACACACACACACACACACACACACACACACACACACACACAGAGTGATCTTCCATTTCTTCCTTGCTTTTTTCCCTCCCACTGTATACATAAGAACCAACTCTCCTGCGTGTGATGGCATCAGTTCTGTGAACATTTTTGTGTTTTCACTCCAAGTCTGTGCATCCACAGCATTTTTTCATGGTATTTGTTGGCTTTTACAATCAGAGGAGTACAAGATTCATCACCTGTCACATACAAAAACCCTATATCCATTGTAATCTCTATTCTTTCCAACTGGATTTTGCTCTAATCCCGGCTTTTATGTTCCTTTCCTGGTGATCTACCTACTCAGATTTATTTCCTTCTAACTAAAATCTGGTCTTTCTCTGACAGAAATAGGAAGCTGGAGCTCCTTTTTCTCATGATTTGACATTTCAGAAGCTGCCTGTTACAGTTCTTACCAACCCCAAATCATGTACTCTGGTCTCTGGTGACTCAGCAAGTCCCTGGCCTGGAGCTGTGAATGGACAGAACTTCTGTCAGATGCAACCTGTTGAGTTCAGCTTCCCAACAGGAGTAGACAGATTCTGCCTCATTCTGACTTACTATTCAGCTTGTGCTGCCCATGTTTGGAACCTAAGCCCTGGAGAGGACACTCCAAGGAGAGCTGAGACTGGAAGGACTGAAGCCATGAGGATAGACAGCAAGAATGACTGAATAGCTAACATTCTTGGGGAATGCAATCCAAGTGACAAGATTGAAGATGTACCACAACACATTTGAAATTTATTTTACAAAATAATATTGAGCATTGTACTAGATACCTTATTTCATTCTTTTCTTTTTTTCTTTTTCTTCTCCTACTCCCCCCCCCCACCTTTTTTTGAGCCCAGCTTGGTCTTGAACTTACTATGTAGTGGAGGAGGACCTTGAACTCCTGATTCTCTTGCCTTCATTTCCTAAATGCAGAAGTTACTGATATGTACCATTATACCTGGCTTCATTCATTTTTCTGATAATAGCTCAACATTGTATAGATGAGAGAGCAGAGAGCAGAGGTGTACAGAAGCCATTGCTGCCGTGGGAACCATAGAGTCAGAATGGGACAAACTGGTGCTCAGATGCTGGCTCAACCATTGGCAGCATACACTATCTAGGCCTCGCTTCTCGTCTTTCCTGAGTGTGGCAAGTAGGTTCTCAGGGGTGCTGACTGCTGTGAGTACAGAAGAGCTGGGTTCTGGCACTGGTATACAGTGGAACTGGATTCAACCCTTGCTGCTTCTGGCAGAGCTATCCTCTGTGCAACCATTACCATGTCTTGATATATGGAAATAACATCAACTCTGAAATTCAAAGACTCAGGTCCCATTCTTTATCACTAATGAATTATCTAGGTTCTGTTTATCCAGTCAGTGGCATCCTGTGCCTCTGTTAGAGAAACACAGCACCAAACGCCTTGAAGAAAGGCAATGCCCTTGGTGTTTTAAAGAAGGTCAGGATAGGACAATGGGCAAAGCTTCTATCAGCTGCTTGTCCTAAATCCTTAGCAACTGAAACCAGTAGAGTTTCTTTTATGCTTCCCAACTGGAGCTAGGAAGGAATCCAGTTAAGAGAGGGCTCTAGTAAGACAATAAAACCAGTTGCTTAAATTCATAGCTTTCTTAGGCAAGTTTCTTTTCTTCTCTCTCTCTTCTTTTCTTTTTTCATTTCTTAGCAAAAGGAGGATGGAAACAAGAAAAATGGCTAATTAAAATGATAAAGGGTTGGAGAGTTAAGGGAGCGATTTTACTTCCACTCCAGGTTTCAGAGTATATTTTTCTCCCTCATTCCTTCTGTTTTCATTTCATTTTATATTATTTTAGTTTAATTTATTTTTTGAGTGAAGGGGCAGAGCTTGAGATTTAAAGGATTACGAAATAAGATTTTCATTTCTTTTTAGTGACTTTTAAATTGTCACCCTAGGGCCATCTGTTGGCTGGGCATTGGGATTAAGGGATTATTCATTTGCTCACTGAGCCTATTACAAACTCCTACTCTGTGCCAGTGACTGTGGTTTGCCCAGGATCCTATAAAGAAGGGAGGATTCCCATTTCCCCTTTCTCATGGACTCCACAGGAAAGTACCAAGGATGAAACCCGAAAGTAGACATCACTCGTGAAAACTAAGTGGTTCTGACTGAATTCTGAGACCTCCAAAGTGCCTGTTCCTTTAGCTCTGGTGTCAGAGAAGCGCTTCCCCTTGCCATGTCACCTCACTTCCAGTATATGACATTCTTCAAACTTCAATACATCACCTTCTTTGTGCTCAGTGGGAAGTGCATGGTCTTCTGGGCTTGTCCTGGCTCCCTGACATGCTCTTCCTCCTTGCCCATCTCCTGGGTCTCTGTCTCTCCCCTTCTGCCCCTTCTCTGCTCAGACTCTCTTGTGGGGATGCTGGCAAGCTTGCCGTGCAGTGAACACACCCTTTGCACTCCTGGGCCTGCACTTGCTTCTCTCTTTACCTGGAGCTTCTCTTACCTCTCTCTCCAGGTGTCTGGATCTGATTAGTTCCTCCAGGGTGTGTGTGTGTTCCTGCTTCTTTGCTGTGACTGCAATCACTTTCCCCTCCTACCTACAGGTACTTGCCTGTCCTTCTCTAATGCTTGATGACATTTGACATTTTATAGTCAAAGAACACATCAGTCTTTGCCTGCTGTCACTCACTCACCTTGGGCCTTTACCCATTAAGCCCTTCCCTAACCTTAGACATAGTGCACTAGTAATAAAATGAATAATAAAGTTTGTGAACTATCTTATAGAACTCAACTGCATTTTCATATTATTGGATTCTAATTTGTGGTGGTTTGATTCAGGTGTCGTCCATAGACTTATATGTTCTGAGTGCTTGATCCCCAGCTGATGGCAATTTTGAAATTGGAACCTTGTTGGAGGTGTGTTGTTGGGGGCTGGTTTATGGGTGTCATAGCCAACTTGTGTGACACATTCTTCTGATGCTGTTGTCTACCAGACATTGGCCAGGAGGTGATGTCCAGCCTCTGCTCATGCCATCATTTTCCCTGCCATAATGGAGTTTCCTTTCTGTTCTATAAGACAAAATAAACCCTTTCTTCCACAAGCTGCTTTTGATAGGGCTCTTTCTGCCAGCAACAAGAAAGCTGACTGCAACAAAATTTAATCCTGGAACAATCCTGTATGAGGTGAATTGTTATTTCTTCATTGGAAGAATAGGACTATAACACCATGTTGTATTATTGCACAGTGCACATATCATACAGTGTTGTAGAATGCTGATTTGATGCTAGGTAATGTTAGGAAACATCTACATTTGATGTTGTTCAATCTTCTAGCTAATTAAAACAATCATTAATAAATTGAGCAACTATTCCATGCCAAGCATGTCTTTCAGCCCTTTACATTTATGAACACATTTAAGTCACAGCACTGTATAATTTATACTCTTAACTTCACTTTATATATAATGACAAATGCATCTTAGTCTAAAAGTGTACTTCAGGGCTAGGGAGATGGTTTAGTCCATAAACTGCTTGCTGCATAAGCATGAAGACCCTAGCTCAAAAAAATAAGGTGCAGGTACCCAATTCCCATGTCAACCTCTGGTTTTCACACGCATGCATATACACATGCATTTGCACACACACATGCCCACTAGATATAATTCAGAATCCATATTAGGTAGTCATTCAGCTATGAGTTCCATCCTGACTCAGCACTGCCAGGGATGAGCCAGCCTCTATGATGTCCTCTAGTGCCCATATTGCAGATAAGAAAACTGAGGCTTCCACAGGTTAAGTAACTTGCCAATATTATACAACTGATTGGTCCGGAATCTGGACCTGAAATCTTCTAAACATTCATCTACATTATCAGAGAAATGTCATCATTGCCAGCTTTCCACAGCTATTATGGTTATATTCCTGTCTGCTATCCCCACTGGATTGGACTGAACCTAATATATGATGGAGATAGTGGAAACTTACAAACTGTTTCAAAGAGGTGAGTTAAAGCCAAAATGACTTCCACATGAATTCCTTTCAACACATTACTTGATGCTGCATCTTTATCCGTGGCACTAGTACAGACCTTGAAGTGTCAGGAATAGCCAACAGGGAGTCAGGCATGTTGGGTCCAAAGTGGGCAGCCAAGTTGTGGTGCTACAGTTTGGTCCTAATGGTGAGAGAGACCAGCTTTGTTACATGAAGCCAGCACAGTGTCTGGGCTTCGAGACTTCTGCCTAGAGAAGGAAGCAGCTCTCTGTCAGTTTCATACTGTGAAGTAAAGTGGGAGGCTCATGGGAGTGATGACGTCAGACCTCAGGGAGTGACCAGAGGCCAGAATAAAGATGACCCTGCTTACAGTCATCCTTCTGTGTGATTAAGTGGTCTCATGCTTTGCAGACTTAAGTAAGAAGAGTGCTGAACTCAGCTCAGGAAGGGGTCAGACACTGGCTTTGGCTCTCTGTTAGATACTCACCAACAGATGATTGTGAGCAAGTCAGTTTCCACCCCCCCCCCAGTCCTTGTCTGCAGTCACTAAGTGAACACAAGACATTGGATTGTCTTGTGCAGGCTGGGTGAGGTCATCATGGTCACTTTAGATCTTGGGTAACTGAGTGTGAACCCAAGCTTCATGTAAGATGCTGACAAGGACGAAGTCTAGGCTTTGTCCCCCTCTAGTTCCCCTTAACAGGATGCTGCTGACAGAAGCCATGTCAGACTGACTCACACAGAACTGACAGGAAAATGGGAATAGTTTCCAACACTACTGCTTCAGGTCTTGAACTGTCAAACCTGTGCTTAAGAGTCAGCTGGCTTCAGCAGGTTCCTGTGTGGGTGTGGGCGTTTGGAGGCAGGCTGGAAGGTAGGGCCAGGTAGGGGTGGAGAGGATCTCATGTGCCCAAGATCCATGCCCATTGGGGTGAGACTTGCTTCAGGTTCCAGTCTGGTAAGAGATGGGATGAGGGAAGTCCCTGGTTTCCTCTCAAGCTTGCTCTTACAGGTGCTCCCAGGCTAGGATCTCTCCTAGCCTCAGTTTCCCCATGTGTAAAGCGTGACACTACTTGCCGGCTTCTTAAAAGAGCCTGGAGCTCCTGTCATCCTTGGGGAGATTTCTAAGAAAAGCCTCCTTGGCTGTCCTGGGTTCCTGGGCTCCAAGCTTCTTAACCCAATCGCTGCATCCTTCTCTGGATGGCACAAGGACCCCTGTCTGCGGGTAGGTGTGCGCATGACCAAGGCTTGGAAAGAGCCTCCTTTATCTAGCAGGGCTGCACCTGCTCCTCCAAAGGCCTGATTGAGCAGCGTGAGCTTTCAAAAGCATGGCTTTCCATTCACGTCTATAATTAACTGGAGGGGGAGGGGCGAGGACAGCTCGGGGGCGGGACAGAAACCTAAGCCCCGCCCCTTGAATGCCACCTCCTGCCTTTTTAGCCCTGAGTCTGCTCCCCGCCCCCACCTCCATCCCCTGGGGTCCCAGGCTGGGCTCTGCAGCCCAGGATTCCTAGAGGCTGGGCCAGCCAGCCCCTCACTTGGGGACCCCCCTCTCTCTCTCCTCTCTCTCTATCTCTCTCTCTCCTCTCTCTCTCCTCTCTGTCTCTATCTCTCTCTCCCCTCTCTCTGTCTCTCTCTCCTCTCTCTGTCTCTCCCCTCTCTCTGTCTATCTCTGTCTCTCTGTCTGTCTCTGTCTCCTCTCTCTGTCTCTCCCCTCTCTCTGTCTCTCTGTCTCTCTCTCTCCTCTCTCTGTCTCTCTCCTCTCTCTGTCTCTGTCT